>JARKHS020025231.1:0-36335 GCA_030143305.2 Amblyomma americanum
GTTGATAGAAATATGGCGCTGAGAAAAATGAACAATTATGGCGTGAAAAAGGAAGTCCCACGAGTTGTAAACGTCTGTTTATTGGCAGGAAATATGTTTATCTCCCCACCCCTTGTCTTCTTCTCGTGTCCCTGCGAGTGTCTGGAGGAGGGAGAAAGCCAGGTGGCGCAAGAGCACCGCGGATGTAACATACGCTCCGAAGCTGGTTAAAATCTCTTGGGTAGCAATCACATGGCGGCAGGCATGGTCCATTTTCTGGGGAACTGCACTGATGAAGAGAGAGCAAAAAATGAATATATTGAATTAAATGAAGTATGCAGGCATAATCAGCATCATCATCAGCCTTACTATGAACACTGTCGGGCAAAGGCATCTGCTATTAACCCTCTCCTTTGCCACCTGTGGCTATCTTACAACCGCAGACTTGTTAATCTCAATATCCCACATAGCCCTCTCTCCTCTGCTACGCTTCCGTTCTCTTGGAATGAATGTTTCAACCATCAGTTTCGGAAGCCAGCCTCTGCGATGTATTCATGATAGACACTGATTTCTGAAGCCACGCAATGCTTGGGAACCTCCTCGCTTTTCGAATATACTTAAGTGCGAAAGAATACGGAGATATATGCGAGACTCCGCGCGGAACACTTACTATTTGTAAACACCACTACTTTGTCAGTGCATAAATCTGCGGTAGTTAATAGCTTGAACTACTGTCACTTGTCTTCCAATAATGTAGGCATCCAATTATTGGGGAATGAAGTGTTTTTCTACGATTCTTAGTTAAATTCGTCAGCTTATGGACACACTACACAGCCGTGTACAGATTTATGCAACACAGAGTACGGGCTCTTTACTGTACGGCTTTTTCAAACGACTTTTCACGCTAGTGTCACCTTGTGTTCATGCCTCTTGCTTCAATTATCTTCCGAGCGGCGATGCTTGAATGTTTTACCCCGGTAGCGATAACGGGCCCGCTTACCAGAAAATCTGGTGTCGGCATTGTGAGCGCAAAATCACGGGCATGGCCCTGGCATGTGGCCCCAAGAGAGCAACCCAGGAGGCAGGCAGGCTACTTTGATGACGTGCCCTTGCAGCGCAATCAAAAGTTGTCCAGCGAATAGTGATCAAACTGCCCACCATGGCATATGGCAGTTAAATTAGTGATTGGTCGCTCGGAAAGAACAACCTGAGCCTCAAAAAGCCTACCGCTGGGAGCACCTGCCATAACAGGGCAGATGTGCACAGTTTTACCGCTGCACCACTGGACCAGGAGGAATATGAGTACTCCCAGGGACCTATGAATGTAAATATAGGAGGTCCTTCTGAATATGTGGGAAATGACCTATCACGCTATCGCGCATACTCTAGAGGCGGAGAATATGTGTCCGCTCCACTTTTTTAGTGCGCAATATTGTAGCTACTGTAAAGCATTTTTTCTTCGTTGTCATCTGACGGTTTTTGGATTTATGTGGCCAAACTGACTGCCTAATTCTGGGTAAGTTTCTCACGAGTCTTCTAAACAATATAGCATGAGAGCAACACTCTCTGCAAGAATGCGCTTTGTTCTACAATTATTCATTTCCTTACTTTTCGCGCCAGAGTATATTCCTGCTTGAAAAAAAAAAGGACTCTAAAACCGAATTTTCGCCCCACATATGCGCTTATGATTCATCGTGAGCAAACCATATAAGAGAGTGGATTTATTTCCACTCCCAGCAATTTTTGGAGCGAGCTTAGGCTTCTACGACTTTTGTAGCGAGAGCTACATAGGCCACAGTTTCGCCGTGGCGCGTACCTCCAACAGGTGCAGTTCTGCGCATGCCCGAGGAGCCGAGTGACGTCACTACAAGCGCCGCCGCCTCGCCACCTAAGCCCATGCACGGCCCGCGCTACTGCGCATGCGCAAGAAGGTGGCGTCGTCGTATAAATGCACGGTGATGCAGCCGTAGGATATAGCCGCTTGCCGTGGAGGAGATTCGGGCCACTGCCGAGCGGCGCAGGAGACTGGAGAATCTAAACTCGTCCGACCCCGAGGTTGCGGCCTGGAAGCTGGCCGCCGAGAACAGGAAGAACGAACGGCGCAAGGACCAGCGAGAGGCTGAGACGCCAGAGCAGAGAGAGAAACGCCTGGCCAAGAGACTGCGTCGGGACGCAGAGCGGCCTGCGCTGGCCTCGCTGGAACGCGATGCGGCGATGGAGGACGACGTGAAGGCCCGCGTGTATATCCGATCACTTGATTAGACTGAGTGAAAGTGCGAGTGCGACTCGAATGTTTGAAACGGAATTTACGAACAATCTTTTCGGCTTTGCGTGTGACGTTTGTGAGTTTGCTCCTTCTGTCTTTAATTGTGACTGTCTTTGTGAGACTTTTCCGCATTTCTTCTCTCCCACCTTCATTTCTTGGTACCTCTGAGCTCGCTCCCAATATCTATTTTCCCTTAATTCTTTTTTGACCCCCGTATTCTATTGCGCCATGCTGGCTGGTTCTTTTATTTGAGTTTTTGAGCTCAACGTGGCCAGTCATACCGAGCTAGCTGTCATAGATGAAAACTCACCATTTCTAACCCGCGTTCGCTATCCCTCCACGCCCACGGATTCCTTTCTGCTGGGCTGCCCTTTTTCCTTTTCAGAGTTTTGGAGGGAATCGGCTAATCCTCTTTAACAGTCATCATTACTGGACAAGGTTAACCCTCCCCATTCTAATACACTTCCAATTTCACAAAACCCCCAAAACCTGGCGTTTTCTTTCGGAGTGAAGACCCTATTTAAACCCCATCAGTGATGAACTCTTTGCCGAGACGAAAAAAAGCCCTCCTACCGAAACGCTGGCAAGCACCTTGAGGTTTCCTCTTCCTTGTCAAATTTTTGTGTATCAAGAACTATCTTCCCGCCCTTTCTTTACCATGCATTCAAATCACCGACTCTTGCAATAGAGCCCATATGTTCTGCGCAGAAAACTTTCACCAGCACCGTCAAACGTCAAGCTGATGCTGCATAAATCCCTCGTATGACCGGTCCTGTAATATGCTAGCCCTGTTTGGGATCCCTACAAGGCATATCTCAGTAACAAACGAGAAAAAAAAGTGATGATGGCCTAGCCCTGCTAGGCTAGGATATACTTAGCGTAAGCGCAGAGACATCTGGTTCGGAAGAGTTAATATATGAAAAGAACGCATTAACTCATCATCATCATCATCATCATCATAATCATCACCATCAGCCTGCCTACACCCACCCAATGCAGGGCAAAGGCCTCTCCCATGTCTTTCCAAATAACCCTGTCCTTTCCCAGCTGCGCGAACCTTATGCCTGCAAACTTTCTAATCTCATCCACCCACCTAACCTTCTGCTGCCCCCTGCTACGCTTGTCTTCTCTTGGAATCCACTCCGTAACCCTTAAGGACCAGCGGTTATCTTGCGATCGCAGTACATGCTCTGCCCAAGTCCATTTCTTCCTCTTGATTTCGACTAGGATGTCATAACACGCGTTTGTTAATTTCCTCACCCACTCGGCCCGCTTCCGGTCTCGTATCGTTACACCTATCATTTTCCTTGCCATGGCTAGCTGTGCGGTCCTTAACTTAAACTGAACCCTTTTCGTAGCCTCCACGTTTCTGCCCCGTAAGTTAGTACCGGTAGGATACAGCTGTTGTACACTTTTCTCTTGAGAGATATCGATAACCTGCTATTCATGATCTGACAGAGCCTGCCATATGCGCTCCACCCCATTCGGCTACTTTGGCTACTTTAACTGTCTTATCCATATTGCTAATGACATTGCCCTCATTGTCTCTTAACACATACACCAGGTTTTTTCCTATGCCTACTTTCCTCTTCACCGCTTTTAGTCCACCTCCGTTCCTTAGAGCATGCTCGATTCTGTCCATATTAAACTTCCTCAATTCGGATACCTTGTGCTTATTTATTTTGCGAGTTTAGTCACGGTTAAACATGGAGCCTTTGGGGCGGAGTGGAGTGTCTCCGCCACAAGCGCCAAATGCCCTGGTTCGATTCCTAGCTTCGACACAGGGCTTTTTTTATTCACCTTTGTTACGTCACTGCTCCTCGTGCATGCACAGCACAGCTCTCCAGGATGCACGCGAAACTGGTCAACCTCGGACACTGTTGCTTACGCTACAAAACAGAGCGTATGACCTTTCATACGCCCATCGCCACCTCCAGTTCTACGGAACGGCCGATGATGCTTCGAGTACTCCCTGGGAACTTTGTAACACTGTCGCGTTCCATTCTTAAAGGAGAAGCTTAAGCGTCCTACAATTTTTAAGAGTGTTAGCTCTTACTCATCACGTTTCGAGATTTCGTAATGTCTGCTACCACCCTGAGATCACAACGCCATCTGTGGCAGCGACTACTCATCACGTTTCGAAATTTTGTGGGGCCTGGTACAATCCTGAGATCACAGCGCCATCTGGAGCAGCAACTAGAAAACAGCGCTATATATACTCCGACAGCAAAGGGCACATATCCGTGGACAGTTGTGTAACGAATTTGGCACGCATATAAAAACCCTATGGGTGGTCGTATGGGAATAAAACCACAACTAAGCAATAATTAAACATTATATATATGCCATTTATAATTGAAGCGTTACCATATCTAACCACAAGACGAATTCAAGGCCCATATCACCCCCCCCCCCAAATGAAGCAAATTTCGTTTGGGACGTATATCAAAGGGGTTTAACTTGGCTACGGTCAGACGTGCATTGTAATTTCTCTGATAGATGGCGCTAGGCGTCGATTGCACCTCTAGGTGGAAAATGTATGTTACTTTTCCTAACAGCTCAGGGTTTTCTTCACTTGCCCCGCTGGTTGCGGGAAGACTCGTTTTACGCATGACCAATAAAGGTAACGCTCGTTACTTCAACGTCTTCCAGACGGTGGCGGCCTTTTTTATATTGAGGTACAAGTTGGTGCTTTTTGAAATAGTAAAGTAGAAACCTATATGAGTTCGAGATTCAACCAATTCACAGAATATGACAATGCGCAATTTACCGTTATATTGACGTCAGTGCTCATACTTATCGCCTTGTTCGTCTCCTCGCGAACAACTTCAGCATATGCGGCAACCTGAAGCTGTACCTTAGCCGGAAAGAGCTTCTACAAATATTCTCCCAAGATGGATCGAGTGATCTCACGTAGACATTTTGACAAATTCATCGTGGCACACTCCATAGTTGACGTGAGCGTCGATGCTGTATTGCGGTCGTACTGTCGGGCCCTCATCTCAAGAGACTTTTCGATGGAACTCGCCTCCTTTACGAAGTCAGTTACAGTCACTGTAGTTCTTCGAACCAGGCCGGCGAACAGCTGGTCCTTAACTCCTTTCATCAGGAAGCTCACCCTCCTCTCCTCCGGCATGAAGAGTCTCTTCGTTTCTTCGGCATAGACCATCACACTTTCGTCGGGGAGTTGACGTCGGGCCTGCAAAAGCAGGTCTGCCTTCTTGCGTCACGTGCTGTCCTTGAAGACTTGGAGGAAGTCGGTTTTGAACGTATCCCACGCTCGAAGACCAGATTCATTGGTTATAAACCAGGTCCTCGCGTATTCTTCCAGTACGAAATTAAATGACGCATCTTGCATTCAGAGCCCCCGCCATTGTTGATGGCCACCCGGTCGACTGGTTTAGCCAGTATTCGGCGTCCTCGTGGGGCCGTCTGTGGAAATGAGGCGGCTTTCGCTTGTGGTGGAGCAGGACCGGCGGGACTGCAGCTCGAAGATTCATTGTGATAGCACTGGCCCTTTGTGGTGGATTAGAATCAGGGAGCTGTCCAAATTCGGGAGGTGGGCGTTGCAATCGGCGATTGCGCTGCTGGACTGGCGTGTCTTCCTTAGGTATTTGTCCGGGGCTTGAAGGGGGCGTACGGTGCATTAACGATGTGCCAGCATCTGTTAAAAGGTGTCACGTTGGTGTTGAGCGGCCGAGAGGCACGTTGGCGTTAAGCGGCCAACAGCCAGCAGCGGCTAGACATGGACTAGCGCTTCTACAACACTTTTATTGATAGGCGCGTTCGTCTGCACGAGCGCTTACAACTGAGACTTACCCATACAAAGTTTAGCCTAGCATTACAGCTGAGATTTACCCTAATCGCAGTTGCGCTGCCGTGACACGTCGTTTCATTCCGTTCCAGCCGAACCCACGCTAAAACACACCTGCCCACGCCACAACACGAAGTCAGCCTCTCCAGCTGAATTCTCCACAGCGCCTAGGACGACGCAGAACGAATATGTGGAGAGCGCCAGACAATCAGCTGCTGTTCTACCACTGCGGTGAGGCCGGACATGCTTGGCGCCGATGCCCATACAAGGAGATGGGCCCTCGAGGATTCCTCGTCGGATGTCCCCGTCCGACGTTGTGGAGAACGATCGCAGGAGGTTGCGGATTACAGCTCGCAAGCGGACTCAGTACAGCGCCCCATCTCTCGATCACCATCTCCGCGTAATTACAGTTCCCCAGGATGAGACCAGCCTTGGAGTCCCCGTAGGGAAAACTAGATTCAGCAGCCTCTGGAGGTGCGGCTGCTGAACTACAAGATGTGCAAGATCTTCTATCGCCGCAAGGCAGTTCACACACAAAGCCGAATTTCGTAGCTGTACCGAACACTCATCAGCCAAAGTGCCTCATAACAAGCCGATGTCCTGACGTACCCCACCGTGATCACGACGCCTTTCCTCGATGCCAGACTCCTTCGACGCACTGCAACCTTGGCCAAATGCATCGATATCATAAGAATAACGAACTGAGAGAACGTCTAAACAAGGCAGCTTGCAGAAATGGTTTCAATGTACGTGGACGTTGAACATAAAATCTGGGACGACGTCTTATCCTGCTTTGCGCTCGCGTACAATACAGTCGTACAGAAAACAACCAGCATGACACCGTTTGGCCAAGTTTATGGACGTCAGGTGACGACAACACTTGACGCCATGCTGCCTCACGCAGACCATTATCCAAATGACGACGTTGCATCCTTCTTACAACGCGCCGAAACTGTCTGCCAACAAGCACGGCTTCGAATTCAGGGCCAACAGGGACAGGATGCTCAACGATACAACCTACGGAGGAGGCATGTTGAATACACCCCACGTGACCTCATATGGCTTTCCTTTCCTATACGACGACGCGGACTGATTGAAAAGCTTGTGCGCAGCTATTTCAGTCATTACCGAATTTTGCGATGTCTTGGAGCACTCAGTTATTAAGTTGTGCCTCATGAGACTCAACAATCTCGACGTAAGGACGCCCGAACTCTGCCCCAGCTTTCGTTTCGCCATCGGGTCGACGCTTTCGGAGGAGGGCGACTAATGATGCCAGTGCTCGTGCAGACGAACGCGCCTATCAAGAAAATAAGGAAGTGTTGTGGAAGCACTCGTCCACGCCTGGTTCGCTGCTGACTCTTGGCTGCTTAACGCCAACGTTACTCGGCTGCTGGACACTAATGTGACAATATATTCAATAATCAATTCCTTATCTTTTTTTATCCGCTTACAGAAAGTAGGCGCTGAGTCTGAGGCCAGTTCCGGCACAGCATCAGTGTCAGATTTTTTTTTTTCTCAAGCCCTAAGAATAAAAAATGTCAGCCTCTATATTAACCAATCTATCATGTTTATCGTTCAAGCTTGCCTTATTCAAAGGCAGTTGATCTCCCGCTTAACTTATCGCTAGTATCACCGCATCACAAAGAAAATAACAATCAATTGCATCAAAATCAAATTAACCCGAATTGGCATATGGAACTGATTCGAAATTGAGATCATAATTTTCCCCTTACCATTGCGCCGCACGGATCAGGGCATAGACGTAGTCGCCTCCCGATCTGAGCACTGAAATAAAACAAAGACCGGATTGTGTCATAAGTGCCACTGAAAGGAAAGAAATGAGCTGCGCAGAAACGCATGCACAGAAATAGTATATGAGCCATGTATAAAAAAATTGCGGAGCGCACTTAGAGTATCACGTGGTTTGAATGCGGAATCACTGATTTTTTTCATTTCAATTACTTTTTACTTTTTATTTGTTTTTAAAAATTTCTCTTTCTTTTGAACAGCACACCTACGCATTATAATACAGTCAAAAGGAAAGCTATATTATTGATTCACCTTTGCCAAAAAGGCACGCGATTTTCTTGCCGATCGGTTCCGCGCACGCCTCGTAGTCTGAAAACCCTGAGTTGAGTTCTTCGCGCTTGCGGATAGGATTGCAAACCTTTCATTGTTGGCTTGAGTAACAAGCGGATTAGTTGTTCTGGCTCGGTGGCCATCTGTGAAGCCTAGCGCGATCTCTTGGGCTCCTGTCACGACCTGTACTTGTGTTTGCAGGTTGTCCTAATATTCCGCAGCTTCGGAAAAAAATTTTATTTCCCTTTAACACCATAGTGACGTCGTTTAAGATGTCTTGGACCACTGCTGCTGGTCAAAGACCACGTCGGGTTTCGTTGCCGATGAGCTATTTAATGCTTCCGCATTAATAATTGTGTTAGGAACACTCGGCAGGAATTACTGGAACATAAGCTGACTGTTTATCACAAAAGAGTGAAGGCAGCACCCTTCTTTCGTAGCAGATAAAAGCCAGATGCTTGTTTTATAACATTGAAAATTCCTAAATGGTGTATATACCAATACGTATTCTCAAAATTTCTTGCAGCGCCATATTTGTAAGCCTTGGCGCTCGTGGCAGATGATTGATAACCGTTGCGAGAGCTTTCAAAAGCGTCATTTCGCTGGTTTCTGCAAAATGTGTACATAGCCATTCCTGGCGCCACCTTTCACGTTTTTCTAAGGAACACCGTTTTGATAGCTGTCTCTTTTTCAGGGGTAATACAGGCGTCGGCAGCGCACTTTCGCTGGCAACATACTTTGCTGCCCTTCGCGAGCAACAAGCGCCGCTTGCTGTTTCCAAAATAGGCAGCGTATTATCTGTTTTTGTGTCATTGCGAAGAAGACGACCATAGCGGTGCAGAAACCACAACGTTTATGCATTTTCTTCCGTGACCTTGGTAAGTGCTTGTTTCTTCAAATGCAGAATAAATTTCCCTCGCAGTTGGGTTTCTGTCTGATCCTGCACTAAGCGGCATTTTCC
The DNA here is from genome assembly GCA_030143305.2 of Amblyomma americanum. NCBI lineage: Eukaryota > Metazoa > Arthropoda > Arachnida > Ixodida > Ixodidae > Amblyomma > Amblyomma americanum. The sequence continues at coordinate 9,100 of JARKHS020025231.1, forward strand.
TTGTGCTGACCTATACCAATGAGTGACCGGCGCTCGTTATGAAATTTCTCCCCTTCCAACGCTGTCCTCGTTGACACCCTCCACCACTGACATATTATACGTCAGTCGTCTTATACACATGCCGCCGTTTAATCCGTTTAGCGCGAGGATACCGTATATGCTGTCATGAGTAATGTAACGGGATGGCGAAGACGAGCACGGTTGCTAAAGTGACTGCCTGTGTAAACAGCATACAAGATATACCCGTGTGTTCTAGGTGCCATTCGCAGATAGATAGGGTGCGGTGGTCATTTCTTAATGTGCATCGGTGTATATACACTCTACATTCAATGATGTCCCGCGAATATAACCATTTTTGAACCCTGACTCTTTTCGCAGCATCAACTACCTCGGGCGAAGCTTTCTGCGCTATTCATGCACTAATCAAGAATGGATATAATATTATAAGGATGGCAGTAAATAATATGACGCGCATTTAATCAGATGCTGCTTATGAAGGTAGTCGTAACATTGAAAGTGTGAATTGTATTATCAATTTTGGGAGGTATTTGCATCCACTGGTTATTTATAACTTTGCAAGATTAAAGCCTTAAGAGAAGCTGTGTGATGCTTTATTCCATTGGAAAATAGGTGTAAGAGACGGTGTCCGCTGAGGCAGTACTGACTCCACCAGACAACCAGAGAGCACCAAGAGCAGACGAACAAGGACAGCGTTGTTCATCGTATTGAATGTTGCAATTTTAAATCGAGAAAATTGATTGTAAGGCTGAATCCCCGACCGATAGACTGAAGTAATTTTTATATGTCACATCCATGCGTTAGGCAAGCCCGCATCGCAATAATCAATTATAACTATCTGAAGCAGAACAGAACACGAAAAAAACCAGAGAGAGAGAGAGAGAGAGGATACTTGATTACAATTTAAAGATATGTCCACGTGCTCCATTTGTTGCGGACGTTATACGAGGAATGGAAATTTATATCCTCCATTGTCTTTAGCATATACCGCGTTTGGTGAAAAGGGAATGTTAATGTATATAATGCAAATAAATTCCGGACGACTTCTAGAAAATCGAGCAACTATATAGTTGTCAACAGCGAGACTAATAAGCTATGCAAATCTGCATTCCCTGTGCATCTCATCTCCTCTGCCATCAACGCTCTTTGATTTGATATCGAATGTAACGCCGAGTTTTAGCAAATTTCTTATGCATGATAACTACGCGGAAAGCTATCCACGCGGTTCTTGTGGGCAAGGTATATTCAGCAAACTTACTTTCTTGTGGAGAGAAAGGAAGAGATGCAAAGCTCATGTGCGACAATACTGTGCAATTATGCAATGAAGATTTTAGAATAAAACATCATGTTTAAAAAAGGTCAGGAAATTGTATGCAATGAATGTATTATAGAGCTAAACGAAGGCGAAACATCGAGCTTTCCCAGCACGATGCACACTGCTATTGCTCAGCTGACTGTATGCAAAACATGACTTATGATTTAGAAGAATTGCTCTCTTTCCGTCTTTCTGTTTTCTTCCTGTGTCTGTATTTTCTTGTGAGAAACTCGTCTTAAGAATGACATATGGTGAGACCGACAAAAAATATCGATCGCCGCCGATCCCATGATTTGGGAGATGATCAGGTTGTAAATTTCATGGCGTCACTCTAGCCATCTGCTCTACGTAAGAAACATAGTGAACTAAATTTGAGTAGCACAGAATTAAGGTTGAGTTGGTATTGCATATTGAAAGAACAAAACAAAACAACTCAAACGAACGACGAGGGAGAAGAAAGGGAAAAAAACGCGTGCGCTAGTACTTCCCTCCGGCAGAATATTCGACGTAGAACATTTCAAAACCAGCTGGTTTAAACTTGTGAATTCCTAACCGAAAAGGTTGCGAAACTTATAAAGTCAATCGTAATGTAGTGTGGCCTCTGAGATCAACAGCTAATTGGTGGCGGCACACGCATTTTACTTCAGACATAGGACGGTAAAGGCTACAGCTGAATAACATTGTTTGTATTTTCTGGTTTATAAGATCTCCATTTTTGGTGGGATTTGTGTCGTTTTTGATGTAATTCACGACTGTATTGATGCAGTCAAACATCTACTTGTCCTCTGAACAGAAAAAATTCAAAACTACGAACTCAAGGTTCTCTTCTTCTAAACGACTGAATTGAGGCAATATTACCAGCAATATTATTATGATCGTCAACCCAAGTACATGTAGCGCGTCCACTTAAGGGCCATGAGAAATGAATAGCGGCTTCGATGTTAAATGTCGTTGCCTTTTCTCCGCACGCTGCAACTATTTCGGAGTATCGTTTTATCGACAGTTGGCGACTTTCATGTTTGGAAGATTCATTTGGGAGACAATCTTTCGAAGGCGCGCAACAAGAAGTCTAACGCATTTGTTCAGGCATGCTTGTACGTTTCTTTATGTGAACTAAATGTGAAACCCGCATGGTGCACTGTTTCATGTTCTAATATCCTCGATCTAATCTTTCACAAGGCTCTGCACATTTTCTCAGAGAACAGTTGTTTAGATCGGCTCTGTGATCAGACAACATTACATTATACATCGTGTCTACCGTCCTCATATAGGAACATTAAAAAAAACTTCAATGGTGGAAACTATGGTAGAATAAGCAAAACATCACCCAATGTTGCTGGCAAGTTTCAGGATGCGTTTTTTCCCGTACGTTGGAAGAGACGGCAACACGTTCAAAACTCATTGTACCGACCTCAAATGAAAGTATGGGCAAGGGGCAAAGGTTCACCGCCAGCCATAAGCGCTTGTTTCCTTTTATGGGAAATATTCATTTACAAATTAGCCATATGTTGAGGGGGACACAGATTTTTACGGCTCAATTATTTTGAGCTAGAAAAGTACAATAACACGACCAAGCTACCAGCAGTTGGTTCCTCCGAACATTTACAAAGTTTTGTGTAGGTAAGGCGCCACTGAGAGCTGGCCATGCTGCAATGAATATGTAGAACACGGCACGCTACGATCATTTCGCCCATTGATTTGGGCGCGTTTCTCGGAAAAAGGAGCGTTTGCTGGTCTATGCATACGATTATGTTAGATACAATGCTTGTAGTAGTTTTGTGTAGGTAAGGCGCCACTGAGAGCTGGCCATGCTGCAATGAATATGTAGAACACGGCACGCTACGATCATTTCGCCCATTGATTTGGGCGCGTTTCTCGGAAAAAGGAGCGTTTGCTGGTCTATGCACACGATTATATTAGATAAAATGCTTGTAGTCGTTAACTAACGAAACGCACACATTGGCCACGCGCGCGCGCGCACACACACACACACACACACACACACACACACACACACACACACACACACACACACACACACACACACACACACACACACACACACACGCACACGCACACGCACACAGACACACACACACACACACACACACACACACACACACACACACACACACACACACACACACACACACACACACACACACACACACACACACACACACACACACACACACACACACACACACACACACACACACACACACACACACACACACACACACACACACACACACACACACACACACACACACACACACACACAGAGAGAGAAAGATTTTATGTGGAGCCATTATCCCGCTTTGTGTAGTTAAAAAGGATCAAAACGGGGGAAAATGAGAGGAGTGAAGAATGTAAAAAGGATTTTTGTTCCTTCGAGTCAATTCTACCTCGTCATGCTTTCGTGTCGACATGCACTTAAAAATGATGATGCAGGTGAAGACGTTTTTTACTCGCTTTGTTAGAGGTCAATCGTCGCTATTTTTGATACTTCACAGCTGGCGACATCTAGCTTAGTACTGTAACATGTAAACATGCCGAACTTTTGAAAAGTATACTTAGTAGGCAAGTGGTAGTGTAGTGTCAAACGAGGGGCATTGAAGCCACCTACGAGGTTTTGTGACGTTTCCCGTAGTAAAGTTATGCTAAAGCAGTACGTTCACCGCCCCAGGTTGTTTCAGACATCACATAGCATCGGCACGGAGCTTAGAGCGTTTCCAGAAGCATTCCCTGAATTCCGATCATAAGTTAAGTTAAAATTAACAACATCCCGTAGTGTAATATTCTGGCTTGCAAAAAACAATAGTAAGCCGCGATGATATGAAATGTCACTCTCAATGTCAGCACGGTTCCTTATATCTGTACAGTAGACGTTTTTCGGCGAGCCATAAAGCTAGAGTCCTGTAAACTTTACATATGCGAGCCGCAAGACAGAGTAAAGTTTTTTTATGACTTTCATTAAAATTTTGAGCATGTAATGCAGAGATTAGCATTGCTGTGTGACTTTTGGAAAGTATGCATATCTTCTGGAGTTTAAATGACATATTTCGCATTTGCCATTCTAACAGAAACACTTAAAGGTGATGCATTCATTCTGCTTTCCCCAGTTGCACTCTTTATCGGCATTGTGTATACATTCATTTGTTTTCATTTCATTTTGCCGTGACCCCTCTTGTTACAAAAGCAATGGCCCAACTACTACTTTTTCTACAAATGTCCTGTCCAAAGTAGCATGCTCCACGAATTCACGGTTAAACTACCGTATAGTTCCTTCACCGAGGTCCGATTAGCGTCTCAAACCACCTATCCCTCTGCTGCCTCATTTGGGATATTAAAGTGTGGCGTGTTTCTGTATAAATGATGACGATTGGGAATTGGCATCATCAATGTTTTGCTTTCATGACGAGCATGAAAACACCCATAGACCAAATGCAGAGTCTCAAACGAAGTTGAAAGCGGAATTTTTTCACTAGCATTGGTATAAGGACAACGCAACAATATATCAACCGATGGGAAAGAATAAGACAGCAAACGTAATGTTACAAGTCTTTGGCGAATGCTTAGATGTATGTGATCAAAATAAACAGGGCAAAATGAGGAAGCAAGCAATGTAAACACTGTCTGAAAACTTTAAAACGCTTACACCGCTATGCGCAGAAATGTTCAGCTTCCAGATAAGCAGAAGTGACGGTCAAGCGCATTTCATGATTACCTGCAATATTTTTACCAGTGTTCCAATTGTAAGCGCACTATCGCCGTCGTGATCACCTCACTAGTTGCAGCAAATAAGCACCCTCTCGGGCCTGCGCCTGCTGCGATTATCATTTTACCCCTCGAAACTCCGTTGGGGCGGTTCTGTTTCCTCTAGCTCAACACAATAAAAGAAACGACAGAAAGCAAGCATTGTGTGCTGTCGTGCAAACGGTGCCAGAAAGGAATACAACCATGGTGGCGCTTGGCGACTTCTAATAAACGCGCGCATGCGCAGTTGACTTTTCGAAGTCGGTCTATTGCGTTGGCTGACAAAGCGAAAAGGAAGAGAAGGGACAAGTAATGAAATATTGCTTGAGATCACAGTCTCAAACGTGTCTATGTTGTACTTCATTTTGTACGAACACGGAAGGCGCACATAAAGTATGGAATGCGATGTTCAAGTCGTACACGCATAATACAAGTTTAAAAGGAGTAGAAACAACGCATGCGGCTTCGTTGACGTGGTGCCATTTGCAGCCCATAGTTTCTGACTTCCATGCCGATATGATTTTCGTCGATGATTTGTTAAGCTTTTGAAGAGATGTCCAGCAAAACTGAAGAATATTTCGCTCTACTCGCTGGACTTAAGGGTGGTGTTGTTGAAGCTTCCGAAGAGCTTGCGCATCACCTTGCAGTTCCGCAGAGCGCCTCGTCTCAATTTGGTCCGCTCTCTGTATGGTGAAATTAGAAGTTCAGTAGACATGTCATTCTGTTGCAAAATCGTGGCGAAATGCGAACGGAGAACATGAGGTTCGTGAATTGCGGATCGCTCGTGCTCGCATGTGAATATACGCTTGCGTGTTGGCGTTGTCGTCGGCATTATAACAGGAAACGCGAGAATCTCCACATAAAAAACTCTCATGGAGATACCGGGAATTGAACGGAGGTCTTTGAGATGGCGAGTCGAGCACGGGAAGGACACGCTACAAAGGTTCTTTTTTTTACTAAATAGAAATAGTGCCGAAAAGAAAAATCTAAGCAAGCTTGTGCCTTAAAACAACAGGACACCATACCCCTCCACGACAGCACCATCCAAAACATCACAAAGTTTGGGAGGCATGCACATGCATTCAGATAGGGGACCCAGCTAGGCGGCTCTTCCAGGGTACCACATACTTCACGCACCAAAGCACATTGCTCACGAAACAAAGACTTCGACGCCCGTGGTGATACGGAGTAGTGGTCCATCATGTGGCTCTTCCAGAGAAAAAATGGTCGCAGAAACATAAATAGCTCATTTGGCACACCACGATGTTTCTGCGCAGGCAAAAAGAACAGATACTGTAGGGTGTTATGTCAATGTTCTTCCTAATTGTTCGTTGTGATGTGTCAAAAAACACAGTATCAGTGCACAGAATAAAGCAATGGTTAATTGCCTCTGAAGTATTGCACAGGCGGCAATTTACCGTCCATGGCGTAAGCATCTCTTTAGCATGAAGCCATGCCTTCACAGGCAGCGTGGATGTGTGCAGTTCTAAGAAGTCAGTTGTTGCACCAGAAAAATTCACATTCATCCCATAGGTTTTAAAACACTGATGTCAAGGAACTCCAGAAAAAGTTGCCGATATAATGGTACAGGAAACAAATACTCTGTAAGTGCCTGAGTCATCCGCCTTCTGTAGAGGCTATATAGGTAGTGTAAAGAAAAGTGCACGGTGAGAAAATTGAAGGTGTCACAACTTCCTTAAGGAGTCGCCGTAAAGGCCCCTTACGAGTGTGTCCAGTTGGTGCGAATAGGAAAGGCAAATGAGCACTGAGACGGCTAATAAGCACAGCTACGAAAAAGGGTGGTTTGCCGGTTTGACAAAAAAAAAAAAACGGGAAACAGGCTGATGCACGAAGAAGTGAACAAGGCCGATTCCGCAAGCTGAGCCTAGAGAAAGGAGTAGATTATCGCGATGCATGGGTTTTCATTGGGAACGCCATACGAAGCAGCAAATTGTCTGTTCGGCAGTGGAACTTTCTTGCCCGCACATTGGAGAACCTGCAGCACATAGGCAAGTTTTGCGAATAAAAAAATGCTGCAGACTTGAGCCCGAGGAAACGCTGACAGGTCCCTACCTATCAAAGCCTGGGTTTGTCGCCTCGTGGAGACTATCTGTGAATCCCAGTAGGGTCCGCTGTTACGAATTTCGGGAACTGGAACTCCTGGGCACTGAAGGGCCCCGCAGTCCCAGCTTACGCCACCAAAATGACTTGGGGTTCTACCCCATTGACCCAACCAAAACCCCTAGAATTTATCTAAATTAACCGCCGTATGTGATACCTCACAAATCTGTTCAGCCAAATGTAATGCCTCAAGCACATGCTTTTTGTCAGAACAAAAGATGGCGACATCATTTGCACAGGCTGAAATTTTAATTTCACATGGCGCCAGGCAAAAACCACCGATGGTTGCGCTATTAATAATACTGAGTCAAAGGGGTTCAATATATAGGGCAAACAACACAGGCGGTAATGAACAGCCTTGGCGAAACGATAATTTTAATGGAATAGGCCTGGTTAGCCCTTGGTTAAAAATTATCCTTGTATAGGACTCCTTATAGCACAGTATTATGCCCCTAAGCAAAACATCTCCAATATTGGATGCTTTTAGATCGCAAACAAGAAACCGTGACGAACTTTCTGAAATGCCACATCGACGACATGTGAATTGCGTGCGTTTTTTATATTTTAATGCAAAGTTCGACTAAAAAACTCAGCGCCGCAGGTTTTAATCATGAAGTGAATTTGCGGCCGCGGCTGAACAATTACTACTGGAGGAGCGCTGAAGCTGCTTGTAGGCTCTCGAGATTTACAACACATGTTCTGAATCTCTACGCGCACAGTAGTTTGCATGTATATGTTAAAATGACAATATTCACAGCGCTGGCTGTTTCGCTGTGCTCCAGCACAAAACTTGCTGGCATATTGCGTGATGTAGCTTCTCAGCCGGCTTAAGGAGCAGCGAAGGTGAAACTTTTCTACCAACTAAGCCTCGTATAGAAGTCAATACATTAGAAAGCGTTGGTTGATCGACGACTGAGAATTTGTTGTCAGGACAAGAAATACTGCTACGCTGAAGAAACACACAGGAGATAGCACGCCATGCGCTGTATGCTCTTTCTTTTCTTTTCGTACACTGTTTCATCCTTCGGCAGACTGTGTTTTTTATTGTTTTAGTCTTTTCCACCTCTGATCCTACTTGCCAGAGTGGGGAAGATCGCGAGCCTAAGCTCGCTACTTTGAGGCTCGTAGGCTTCGTTAGAAGCCTGGGATGAAGCTAATTGTGCATATTTTTGCGGTAGCCAATGCATTTCAGTGTCTTCAAGCATATGTCTCAAGTTGATGCCGATTGAGTATATTTTTCTTTTGGTTTTCTCTTGCAGTTTGTTCGGCAATGCCTGATCTCAGGGTATGCGCTACGGATATTGCGCTGACTTAAAAACGATCAACTCACCCATCTACACGCTCAAAATAACAAGAAATTGCATTCATTTTTTTTTCCAGTTTCAAATTGAGGCTCCGAAAAACAGGGCTAGCTGCCGCAAGATAGCTCATTTTCCCGATGCTTCGGCTCCCAGTTAACGGACTGCCGTATATTTTTAACGGACACTGGGACCAGCGTGGTCCCATCGTGTGAAGACACTTGTACCAGAGCCATGAATGATATACCATTTGATAACCAGCGTCGCAAAGCAGATTCCAGCGTTTACCTCCATCCTACCAGTGAAAACAGTAGGGTAATGGTGAGGGCTAGTTGTTAATCCATGATTAAAAATACAGAGCACAGTTTAAAACAGATAAGCCCAACGACAAGAACAGACACACGATCGCTTTCCATGGTTACAAATGCTGAGGGCAGCTTAAAACAAACAAGCACAAAGACGAGAACAGACACACGAGCGCTTCGAAAGTTTCCTCAGCTGTAGGTATACTTCCTCGTTTGTCTGTTTTCAGCTGCGCTCTGTATTTTAATAGTGGAAATAGTGTCTTCCTATCTCAGCTTCAGTGAAATTCGCTGACAGCCAGTGTTCCCAGCCAAAATCAGAGCGAATAATACACAGGTTCCGTGCCGAAAGACGCTGTAGGACGCTGGCTATTGCAAAAGGATAACTTGTAATACGCACGCGGAACATATTTGTTCGAAAGTTTCCTCAGCTTTCGGTATACTTGCTCGCTTTAGACATATTTTACCAGTGAGGGTAAAGACGTTGCTCAAGAAAACTCATTAGCACTAACTCATATTCAGTACTGCAACTTGGTTTGGGCAACAGGTGTAACGAACTGAAGCAGAATTGACATCTGAGCTTGTTGGTTTTTCATTTTCAAAAATTATAAAGCGCACTTAGGACAACAGACAAGAGAGACCAAACCACACAAGCGCTTACTGAAGCAGAATTGACATCTGAGCTAGTTGGTTTTTCATTTTCAAAAATTATAAAGCGCACTTAGGACAACAGACAAGAGAGACCAAACCACACAAGCGCTTAAGAAGTTTTTTGTGGTTTGGTCTCTCTTGTCTGTTGTCCTAAGTGCGCTTTATAATTTTTGAAAAACAGGTGTACCAAATCTTCATAGGTTGCATTTTCTGCAGAAAAAAGGCTGTGTCGTTCATAGCTAGTGTGCCCTTCATTTTCTCTACAAGAAATATTCTTGTAAAGCATGATATGCTTACCATTTTCGCATTATAATTTTATAAGCTTCTATTACGCTATAAGTATTCTTTGCAACAACGCGATAATTCATTCGTTGCACTTGGACAACCGAGAGAAAACAGCAGCTCCTGTAACACAAGACACAAAGAAACTTTGATTCCTCCGACACGAAGAACTTACTGTATGAACCAGTCCTTAAGTTGCAACCTTCCCGTCTTGCTAAACAAATTAGGTTATGACAAATTTGATATTACCCTCAATTCAAAAAACAAAATCTGTAACTACGTAAATACTGCCGGTGACAATTTCTGCCTGTGAATGAAGCAGACATGAATTTTCTTGTTCATCGTTTGTGACATCTATATTTTATATTCTCCTTATTTGCAAACATTTGCTTTGAGTGCATGTGTGTAGTGAGATTTGTTGCCTGTGTGTTCGCGCTTAGCGTAAGTGTGGATCTGTACGGCCTATTCATGACATTCCGAATTGATTGGAATGGCGTGACCCTCATCTTCCTTCTGTACTGCCACTATCTCGAGTAGTCGGGGCGTTCAGTCAAGCTGTTACCACAGGTTTTAGTACCGACTCTTCTTTTATAAGAAAGGAAAATAAACTTGAACTTCTATAGTGCGGTAAATAACTCAGTCGCCATCGAACACTCGAATACCGCAGGAAACATGGTTAGGTAAGTCATTAATATCTTGTGTCACCAATGAAGAGGCGATGCCTACTATATTTGGTCGGAATCTTGATCGGCATCGCTGACTACGCAGAAGAGGAGGAGAACGAAGTGGTTGACTCTCGTGCTCGGTAGAGGTCAACAACAACAACAACAAGAACAAGTGGACCCAGCTGGTTTTCAGTCACCCGTCGTGGTCTGAATAAACTCCTGGTCGGAGTTTATCCAACACGGAGTTTCTACAACACGGAGTTTCTCCAGCGCGGAGTTTCTCCAGCGCGGAGTTTCTCCAACACGGAGTTTCTCCGACACGGACTTTCTCCAGCACGGAGTTTCTCCAGCGCAGTTTCTTCAAAGCGAAGTTTCTCCAACGCGGAGTTTCTCCCATGCAGACTTTCTCAAACGCGGAGTTTCTCCAGCGCGGAGTTTCTCCAACACAGAGTTTCTCCAACACGGAGATTAGTGTGTAAGTCGTGAAGGAACAGATCTAGTTGCGTTTCGCAAGACAGGCCCTTACGAAACACTTGTTGTGAAGACTGGAAGAAATCGTTTGAGTCTAAGAAATTCATAATTTCGGAGTAGATGCCATGTTCCATGATTTTTCACGTTACGCTAGTTAAAGAAAGAGGAACAATACTTAAGAGCTGAGTCTCTGTTAAACCCTTGTCACACTGGCATTGTAACCGCGGTTACGCTTAACTGCGGTTAGAAGACTTAACCGCGGTTAAAGAAAACCGTCAAACCACCCCTGCCATACAGAAATTAGTCCCACCACTCGACGACTTGACCATGATCACGTGTTTTCCACTTCGACATAACTAAAATTACAACATTTGCAGTATTTGTTTCTGAAAAATTGCTTAATAGCAATTTGCGGCATTTTTATTTGCTTGACTATGCGTGTAGCAGCTGCAGGTAACTTCAGTGCGCATGAACATCAATATGACGCCGTTTACTAAGCGCAGTCTTTTAACACTGGGTCTAGTCGGCTTTGTAGACATTATAGTAGCCAACTACCTCCGGCTCTCCCGCGTTTCCGCTCACGACCCTCGCTGTACCTGCGTGGTTTGTACGAGTTCATTTTTGCGTGCATCGTTGCATGTGCCCACAGGATTCGAGCAGCAGACGCTATTATCCAGACGCAACGGGATCGCAGCGCCTACGATGGCTGCGAGCGAACCGGCTTCCGAAAATCTACAGCGTGAAGATGAATTCTGTCTAATGTTTACGATGCAACAGGCTGCCCTTCAGCGCCAGCGTGTTCAGCTTATAGCGCTCCTAGCCGAAATTGAGAGGACGGAGGAGGAGCGACGATGTGCCGAGATGAGGTGCCGCCAGCTCGAGGCTGCTATTGTGCAATTATGTCCACGCGAGCGGAGGTTGTGGGCGTACCCGAGAGGGAACTCTTGGTACGAGACGACGGTGCCTCACCTTCCAGATAGCGAATTCAGGACGCATTTCCGGGTGAATCGCTGTACATTATGTACATTGTGACCGCATGCGAGAGCATGAGAAGGCAAGACAAACATGCGAAAGGCTGTACCGCTGCACAAACGTGTTGCAATCGGCCTTTACCGTCTTGCCACGTCGGGCGAAGACAGAAGCGTCAGCGACGGTTTCGGTATGTCTGGGAATTCTGCCATGCTGTTGTGCTGCTATTGGAACCAAAGTTTGTGATATTCCCGAGAGCTCACGAGTTGGCCGAGCACATGTGCCAGTTTGCTGCAGTGACTGGATTTCCGCAAGGCGTAGGCGACCTAGATGGATGCCACATCGTGGTGTGCCCCCCTAAAGAAAACGCAGTCGACTACTTCAGCTACAGAGGATGGTATAGTGTCATTCTTTTGGCAGTGGCCGATCTCAAGTGCAGATTGCTGTACGTCAATGCTGGTGCGCCAGGTAGGAATCACGACGCTGGTGTATTTCAAGTCTCAAGGCTCCCGCAACTGTTGAGCAGCGAGCTGTTCAGCAGAGAAGTAAAAATTCTTGATGGCGTGCCAGTTGGGCCTGTCCTGCTCGCCGACCAAGCGTTTCCTCTCCAGACACACATGATGAAGCCTTACTTGCAACCGGGTGCACTAGGATCTCCGACACAGCCATTTAACTATCACCTTTCATCTGCAAGGCGCGTTGCGGAAAATGTGTTCGGAAGATTGAAGGCCCGGTTCCGCATGCTGTTGAAGGAACTAGAGTGCGACATACACAACGTGACCACTGCAATTCGTGCTGCCTGCGTACTTCACAATATATGTGAACAGATGTCCGATCGCTGTGATGTGGCATGGCTTGATGCAGCTCAGGCTGAAGAGCAGCGGCGCCCTCAGCCAGTATGCACCAGCAGCCGATGTGATGCACCAGCGGTGGCAGTTCGGGATGCCTTAGCAAAACACATTGCTGCTTCAAATTGAAATATGCCATCAGTGTTGTGTGTTGCGATAGAAGACGGGATTTTATGCATGAAATAATGTGCAGTACGCTCAGTGGTGCACTGTTGCACAAAACAAGCATGTCACAACATCACAAGATGATGATAATGTGCACATTTGTTTTTATTTCTTTTTTTCAGCCAATAAGTGCCCCATTATGTCAGCCATTTTGTTTTGAATGTTGTTGGACTCCTGCAGGAGCTCCACTACTTTCTTTTGCAGTTTTCTACTTTTTTTGGCTGCCTTTAAAGATCTTTTTGACTGTTCACTATGAAAGTGTAGCAGTTGCTGCACTGCAGATGACGACTGTCTCTTTCTGGCCTTGTCTGCACCTGTGATGGCGGGCCGGGCACTGGCTGGGGAAACGCTGCTTGGCCCAGGGTCAGCAGAGCTGCTCAGTGCTCTATTGCTAACGTCAGCAGCAGTGGTATTCAACCTGCTGGTCTCCTCATTTCCTATCAAAGCCTCACTTGCAGTTACTCATTTTCAGCAAATGGGACTCTTCCCCATGACACGAGCTCCGCATCCTCAGGCATTTCAGCCACCACTGGCACCTGCACAAGACAACCACATAACATATAGCATTGTTCCTAGGATGCAATTCTTGCTATGCTGTGCAATACTTACTGGAGGCAAGAATCAAGTTTATAGTGCTCTCTTGCACCCATAACTGGTGTTGAGTGTACAAACTCACTGCATTACAAATGAAAAAATATTGACACTGCACGTGAGCACAAAATGCTTATGCAGAATGAGTGTGTTAATAGCCTTCTTAAGTTCCAACCACATCTAATACAGAATTGGCACTGAAATCTATTGCCTGCATTCCTGTTATGTTATGCTCAACAATACATATGTTGTACCCTGTAATGGCGTTGGCCGGCCAATGGTGTTAAAAATAATATAAAAGTTCTTGGAAACACAGAGGCCGATGCAGCGGCTAGGCAAAGACATTAATACTGTCGCATCTGGCCTTCCATTCTTGAGGTGTGACATAACTTGTCCTTTTTTTTTCAAGTATACTATGCATTGTGCCTATCAATCATTGAAAGGCACAAGGGCATTTGCAGGCATGATGATGTCTTTCCCACAGCAAACATTCTCTCTCCACTACCCACAAGTACATATCTATGCCCATTTTTCTGACAGCTGTAAAATATGGGTTTCAATTCAGTAAAAGCTGCATGCAATGGGCGAATGGAAAGGAATGTCAAGAGTAGCTTGGCCCTCATTAAGCATAAAACGAAAAATAATCCTTCATTTGCACTTTTGCGCTGCATTTCAATTCTGTTCTGCGGTGAAAACAAGAAATGCATAGCTGGATCAGCAGTGCTTCCTTTATGTTGCTGTACATGTTAACACAACAAAAATACATGGACCAAAATGGCTTCTGAGCCTTTCCGCCCTCCATATCCATGCAAATGAGTTTCCATATTACGAGGCTCCTAATACATTGAAGACGTTTGGTACCCAATAAAACACTATATCTCAAGTTGTTCATATTAGTGGCTATCATATTAATGGGACACGACAGTGTCTTATATCACAGCTCCGGCTGATCTCTTGCTTTACCAGGCAAAGAACTTTCGTAGTTTGCAAGGCGCGGAAAACACGATTAGGATAATTTTTCTTCCGCATTGTACCTGTTTGCCATCTCGAGCACATCAAGCCATGTGTTTACACATGTCGATTTCAAGAATAAACATAGCTTAAAGTTTACGCTGTGTGTGTGTCCTGTCTGCGTCAGTCTTTCTCACTGTTCAAAGAAGCATAAGCCATCAACTAGCCCGCACGTCTACCGTTGTCAACGACTATGTGTTTACAATAAAAACTCGCTGACATTAGCATGTAAACAGCTCATACAATCTTAAACCCACTATCTAGTTTGTAATCTGCATTTGTTACAACAGCGTGCGAAATGACCCTTTAGCATGCTATTTGAGGAAATGTAAATCACAGCCTACCTCCACATTTTCTTCAATCAACATCTCATCATTCATTGGGAGCGATCCCAGAAACCGGTGGAGGTGCCAATAGAACGGCCAGTCTTGTCCGCCTTAGCCGGTGGTGGTGCCAGTGCGCTTGATCTTCCTGGAATAAGGATTACCACTACTGCACATATGCAAATAAAAAAAATCCAAAACTGCCATTTCACTGAAAAAGAAAACCTTGAGTAAATGAATGTATCTGCCGTATAAAATCAAACCAATGCTCAGCTGGCATGTGGAATTTCAGTGATACTGTAAACGTAGCGAAAAGATGCGACGATAGTGGCAATGACAGCGCACTGTTGGTGACGCAACAGCAGCGTAATTACATTAGCACTGCGGGTGTCAAGTTTGAACAGGTACACACCAGTCATGTGTCTTAAACGAAAAGAAACACGGATCGCAATTTCTCATGCATCAAGCGGAGCCTAGGCCTCACGTTTTTCTTTTGTTGTTGTTGTGGTGAACCACACAAAGCTCGCACTAAGCTAGAGCCCCCTCACGGCTGCATGCCGCTACGCAGCGTTCAAACCACAGACCAGCACTCGAAAGCAGCATGCATAGAGATTGCAACTTTACTTACCGATACGTCTTATGCAGGTTATCTATTTTTTGGCGGACCTGCTTGGAGGTATACGGCCCCTCGCCGTGAAGCCCAGCACTCAGCTCTGCTGAAATCGACGCGTAAATACGCGCGTTTCTCGAGCACGCACGCAGAGCAGGCAAGTTTTCTTCCCAAAGCCGTATTAATGTCATCGTCGCATGGTGCGACCACGACGCTCTCTTCATATCAGCCCGAGACTGTTGACTCGAAACGCATGACACTGGCATGGGCGCCGCCATGTTTACGGTTTGAGCGACGAAACCGAGGTTGCCAAGCTCGGTTTGTGCTAACTGCGGTTAGCGGGCTAACCGTGGTCGGTTCTGCCGTGTGGACAGCAGCAACTACGGTTTGCGGTAACCACGGTTTCGATAACCGCGGTTAGGAGTGCCCGTGTGACAAGGGTATTACCTGATTCGTAGACTAGAACATCCTTCCCCGTTTTACAATCATCTGGAACGGTTCCTGAAGAGCGCGACTGAAAACATCAAAGATAAGTAGGCTGGAAATGTTGATTCTACATTTTTCAGCAGTGTTCTTATTAATTATGTCCATACCAGCTGATGATGAGAGTTTCATGTTATCAATTATTGAAGCGATGCCATCTGCGAAAAATGTGATAGCTGGCATGAAGGCTTCTATGTTGAAAGATGGTAACTGAGAAGGCACGTAGAGTTCACTTGTGAAAACAGCTGCGAATGTGTTAAATATTTCAGCGCATTCATGGTCATCAACCGCTTAATGCGCTCCGTTAGTGAGCGTAATATTATTACTGTGCTTAGGAATTAAGACTTGCCAGAATTGTCTAGGCTTACTGATTTCAAGCTCGGTAAGTCAATGTGGCAAAATGAGCGCATGACTGCGAGCATGACTTTTCTGTACAGAGGTAATTTTCCTAACCGGCTTGATTGTCGGCGCGTTTTTCTGTATGAAAAAGCCGTTTCTTCTTGTTTTCTTGTCCTGTTTGGGGGCTTAGTGCACCAAGGCTTATTATGATTATTTTAGAAAGTAACCCTCGGGATAAAAAATATGAGCATATTCAACGTAATTTTGAATATTAACCAGTTGTCGTGAACAGGGTGAGTGTTAAATGTCGATTGGTATTCAGAAAAAACATGTTGAGTCCTTTAGTTATTGCATCATAATTCCCATTAATATAAAGATTTATTGCTTTTCAGGATGTGAGCGAAGGTAAATGAAAATAGAGTATTGTGCTCGCGCTTCCTTCCTGCAGTGGAATTCGGCGAAGTCGGGCAAGGGGAGGATTCCCTGAAGACCACCGCGAGGGTGGGTGAGCCCTCTGGGGGAGACGCGACTGCAGGACTGCCGGGAGCAACGATGACAATAGCGTCCCCACGTGATGGAACAGGAATGTCGTAAGCAGCGACAACAATAGCGTCCCCACGTGTAAAACAGGAATGCCAGCTACGACCATAAGCGTATTCGTTCCGGCCCTCGCCACGCCGAAGTGCGGTATCAGTTTGGTCCCCTTCAGTCACGCTGGATTTGAACAATTGCCCGAGTGCCGCACCTTCGACACAGCTTCCGCTTCCGCATTCCGGTCACCAGTACAAGATCTTTCGACGCCTGCTGGAAGACAGCCTGCATGCCTGTGTCATGCAGGTGCCCTCCGGGTCAACATGGGCGCGGTCCGGACGCACGTGCGCGGCCACCTGGAGGCCGTGGGGACGACAACGTGACCTGGTCCTGTTTACTTTCCCTCGACCGAGCTGCGAAGAAATATCAGGACCGCCCTGCCGTGGGTGGTACCATCAGTGCCATCGTGTGATTGGACATCATTCTTCGAACTGTATTCCCCAGCTAGTGATCTGGGGAATACGAAGAGTATTTAAGTAGCTGCTGGTTTGATACCAGGAGAGAGCCCCCTTCTTGAGAGGTATCAGAGACTCCCGACTCCTAAGAAGCTCTCTTTACTGAGAAGCACTCCCAGTTGCACGTACAAGTACATAATGTAAATAGTCCTTGTATAAAGTTTTCCAAGTTTAATTCCTCCGATCGTCCTCATCTCTTCTCCGGCCCAGTCACGCTACCTGAATCCCATGAACTGGTGGCAGCGGTGGGATGTCCACGAGAAGTTACCGGCTCCAACGGACCTCGGCAGCTACGGGACTGACAGGCGTCAGCTATACCTTGGCAGTGTGAGTGCCCAATGTTTTCCGTTCATTTCGCCAGACCGTACTAGCACAGGCAGGTGCTAGGTGCGGATTCCTGTTGTCTGGGAAATTGATTTAGGTAAACTGATTTGTCCGCTTCAAGCTAGGGCTTTTGTTTTAGTGGGCTTGCTAACGCATGGTGGAACTCACAATGAAGAAGTTAAATGTGCAGGACCTGCTCGAAATTTTCCAGAATCTGGGGATTTGGCTACGTTCTGCGAAAAGAAAAGAAGAATTTCTCGAGGTTATGCGGCAGGAGGAGGTGACTACTGAGGAGATCGACGAGGCTTTGGAAACGATTGTTGGACGCAAGAAGGATAAAGTGCTTCGGTTGGCTCAAGAAATACGGGAATGGTGCGAGCAGAAAGAAAAAGAAGAGCTTCGGTTATCTCAAGAGAGACGGGAGGTCCGTGGGGCAGAGCAAAAAGCGAGAGAACATGCTCGAGAAATGAAGGAGCTCGAAATCGCGTCGAACGGAGGGAATATGGCGCGTCTTAGCCCTGTAGCTTCGGTAGAGGAGCAAGGGAGGCAGAGATTGCAGGATCTCGTCTCACCATACCGCGTGCGAGGCGATATTGCACTCTTTTTGGTAAATTTCGAACGCGCATGCGGGAAGGTGCACATCGACAAGAGCGCTTGGTCAGAGAAGTACTTCCTCTCCTTCCGTGCGAGGTGGCCGAAGTGGTGGCTCGCCACTCACGGGAAGAGTGTGATGACTACGAGAAGGTAAAGAGTGCACTGCTTAGAAAGTACCGGCTTTCTGCTGAAGCCTTTAGGCAGCGATTCAGGCCGGCAAAGAAAGGCGGAGGGTCACATACTGGCTTCGTGCACCGGCTTAAAGTCAACTTAAACGAGTGGCTTAACACCACTCAGGTGCACGGAAGTCATGACAAGGTACTGGAGTGCATCGCTCTAGAGCAGTACCATAGCGCGATTCCAGAAGATCTGAGGATATGGCTGCAAGATAGGCTAACAGATATAGACCTAGACAAAGCGGCACAGCTCGCAGACGAGTATTACGTTCGCCGAAACCTCCAAAGGAAGGCAGGGTACGATAACGGGTTAGGAAAGGAAGAAACCTATCTAAAGAGAATCCCCGACCGAAGGGTGCCAGCAGCACACCTGGATCACCGAACAGAGGAAGCGGGATCAAAAGGAGGAGGCAGCGAAAACAAGATGGAGTCACCCAAATCTGCCGATTCGCCGAAACAGCAGGCACCTGGAGCTCGCGCGTTTGAAGCGCGAAAGCCCATTGTCTGCTATAATTGCAACAAGGAGGGTAACATCTCAGTGAACTGCAAACAGCAAAAGATGCGTTCGCGTGCATGCGAGAGTCGGAAGAAAAACTCAAATTGCTGGAGCCATACATGCGGGATGTGGTTATAAATGGCAAGAAATTCAGGCCACTGCGGGATTCATCAGCTACCATGGATGTTGCTCACCCGTCCTGTGTTTCCTCCACGGCCTACACCGGCGAATGCGCCTGGATTAAGCAGGTCGCCGAAAAACAGAGTGCATGCTTGCCTATAGCGAAGGTGACCCTAGAGGGGACTTTTGGCAGGTTAGACACAGAAGCGGCAGTTAGCGCAAACTTGCCGACACACTTGCCCTACCTGTTTTTGAACAAATCCGAGCAGCTGCTTAAGAGAAAGGTCTCTGTTTCCCCTCGGGCTTGACTTGCATGGCGCTAACACGTTCTCGAGCGCGAAAGCTCGCAAAGAAAGTCGACTACGCTCCGATAAATGAGCAGGCACCGAACCACTCTCCCGACCAGGCGGGGATCCTTGCAGAAAAACTGATTCGTCTAAACCGCATGAGCATGACCATTAACGTGTTCCCGAACAAGCGGTAGCTCATGAAATCCAAGGAACTGCCGATTCCGTAGAGAATGGGGCAACAGGAAGCAACGCGAAGGGTTCGATATTAACACCTGCTTCGACTTGTTGGGAGGAGTTGACTAAGGTTGATAGGAAAGCACTTATTGTAGAGCAGAAAAACGACCCATCGTTAAGAGCTCTAAGCAATAAGGTGAGCGAGGGAGTCGCCAGAAAGAACATCAGCTTTCACGAGAAATCAGGCCTTCAGTACCGGAAATACTGCGACTCAAAGAGACGCGCATATTAGAACTCCTAGTGCCTGAGAAGTACCGGCGGCACCTTTTAGAGCTCGCACACGGAAATGCATAGGCGGGCCACCTGGGCATAAAGAAAACAAAAGCTAGATTAGCCCTCGAATATTACTAGCCTCGCTGCTGGAAAGATGTGGAACAGCTTGTTAGATCCTGCGACACCTGCCAGCGGGTCGGCAAGTAGACGGATAAATGAAAATCACCCATGACGCTAGTTCCCATATTTACAGAGCCCTTTCGGCGTCTTGTAATAAATACTGTAGGCCCACTGCCAGCGTCCAACTCTGGCTGTCGCTACATTCTGACCTCACTGTGCGTGGCAACCAAATTTCCCGAGGCCATTCCCTTGAAGGAGCTAAGTTCCGCATGTATTGTAGACGCCCTTTTGTCAATTTTCTCTCGCGTGGGGTTCCCTGCAGAGATACAAAGCGATAACGGGAGCGTGTTCACAAGCTGCTTGACAACAACGTTCATTGAACGGTGTAGGATTAAAATAATCCGCAGTTCCATTCACCACCCTCAGTCAAATCCAGTCGAGCGTATGCACTCAGTGCTAAAGCGGATACTTAGTTCTCTGTGTTTTGAGCATAAGGAAGATTGGGAAGGCGGTATTCCAGCAGCACTCTTTGCAATGAGATCCGTCCCCCATGAAAGCACAGTATTTAGCCCCACTGAACTAGCCAACGGGCGTGGCTTGAGGACCCCATTGCGCATGCTAACGGAGTCATGGGAGGGTTACGGTGAGGATCCCTGTGTTGTGGAATACTTCCTGAAACTACTGGAAAGACTTGCGAAAACCAGAGACCTCGTGGAAGCATATGTCAGTGCAGTGCGGTCACTGTATAAAGTGTACTACGACGAATCAGCAAGCAAGCGCACCTTTCAACGTGGTGACCAGTTGATGTTGCTGCGTCCATCAAAAAGGAACAAGCTTGAGGTGCAATGAGAAGGGCCAGCTAAGGTGGTGTCCAAGCTTTCGGACACCAACTATGAGGTCAAATTTAATAACAAGCACAATCGGATAATCCACAGTAATTTGATGAAGCCTTATGTGCAGCGTCAGGCCATGGTTAACATGGCGCTAAACTTCTAGAGGAAGAGATCTCAGACATACCTTATGTCATACATGAGGTCGAGCAGGCAGCGAATGATCTGCTAAATTCAATCGACAGAGAACCACGTTTGTCGGAAAATCAACGAGGAGACATGGAAAACGTCGTCCGTGACTTTGAGGCGGTGCTTTCAAACAAGGCAGGAAAAACAACCCTCGTTGAACAAGACATTCAGCTGTCCAGCGAACAGCCAATCAGGAGCAAACTGTACCGTGTCTCTCCAAGGCAAAAAGAAATCATTGAGACGGAGATCCGCCGTCAGTGCGTTTGGCGTCATAGTGCCCTGTGAAAGTGACTATACGTCACCAGTCATTATAGTAGAGGTTCCAGGAACGGATCCGAGACCTTGCGTGGACTACCGGAGACTGATCTCAATCACAGTGGGCCAGATGTACCCGTTTCCGAACATCGAGGAGAGGGTTGAAACAGTCGCTAAATCAGAATATATATCCACACTGCGTATAGTTCGTGGTTACTGGCAGGTGCCACTAACTGAGCGCGCCAGCAGGTACACAGCATTCGTGTCCCCCGCGGGCAAGTGTCGGCATGTAATGCTGAGCCTCGGCTTGAAAAATGCTACGTACTGTTTTTCAAAGTTAATGAACCAAAACATTTCACCACACAAAACATTTGATTTCTTCAAGTTTTAGTTGAAGTTTTTTTTGCTAAGTGCAGTTTTGGCCCTGAGTATTGGTCTGGCGGGATTAGTGGGTTCTGGGGGCACGTGCTTTTGTCAGGTCTGGTTTGGCTTCTGTAATCCCTTTTGGCCAGGATTGCAGACAATTTCCCCAAACGGCCATCTGACGAGGGGAAGCGATGCCGAGCTTCGGCACTGAAGGTGATCAGAAGACTCCCAAAGAGCACCTTGTTCCTGGCACGCCCAGTCAGCCGAGCTACGTGCGAGAAGCTCATCTTCTGGGCGCATTATCTAGCGGCGGGGGTGCTGTTGGGCTCGCGCTTCCTTCCTGCTGTGGAATTCGGCGAAGCTGGGCATGGGGAGGATTCCCTGAAGACCATCGCGAGGGTGGGTGAGCCCTCTGGGAGAGACGTGACTGCAGGGCTGCCCTAGGCAACCACGACAATAGCGTCCCCACGTGTAAAACAGGAATGCCAGCGACGACCATAAGCGTATTCGTTCCGGTCCTCGCCACGACGAAGTGCGGTATCAGTGTGGTCTCCTTCAGTCACGCTGGATTTGTACAATTGCCCGAGTGCTGCACCTTCGACAGAGCTTCCGCGTTCCGGTCACCAGTACAAGATCTTTCGACACCTGCTGGGAGACAGCCTGCATTCCTGTGTCATGCAGGTGCCCCCCGGGTCAACATGGGCGCGGTCCGGACGCACGTGTGCGGCCACCTGGAGGCCGCGGGGACGACAACGTGACCGGGTCCTGTTCCCTTTCTCTCGACCGAGCTGCGAAGAAACATCAGGACCGCCCTGCCGTGGGTGGTACCATCAGTGCCATCGTGTGATTGGACATCATTCTTCGAACTGTATTCCCCAGCTAGTGAGCTGGGGAATGTGAAGAGTATTTAAGGAGCTGCTGGTTTGATACCAGGAGAGAGCCCCCTTCTTGAGGGGTATTAGAGACTCCCGACACCTAAGAAGATCTCTTTACTGAGAAGCACTCTCAGTTTCCCGTACTTGTACATAATGTAAATAGTCCTTGTATAAAGTTTTCCAAGTTTTCTTCCTCCGATCGTCCTCGTCTCTTCTCCGGCCCAGTCACGTTACCTGAATCCCAACAGTATACATGATTTTATGGTCGCTCATTTCTGGAAGGTAAGTAAGGAATGATAAATACTGTGGGCTATTAGTATTAGGCCAAGGTGTTTGCGGTTTCTTGCGTGGCGCGAGTAGGTTTTGAGACTAACTGAGTAAGGTTAAAAATTAAACAGGCATCAATGAAGTTCTTGGCATCTGTATTGCATGCTAATAAGGAAGTACCTGAATTCTGCTAACCATTATCCGGGTAGTTAAGCCCCCGAAAAGGAGAATGCGCGCATTTGGTGAGGTAACAACAAGTTGATTTATAGTATGAAGTCGACGAAAATTTGGGTTACACTGCGGGCGCCTATAAAAAATGCCAAGGAGTACTGTTACAGGGGGAGCACGACATATGAGCCATAATGGTTCGATATCAGATGTGACGTATGAAGCTCGGTAAATTGCTACAAGAGACCCCCCCGCCGTGACCGTTTTTGATCATTTCGGTATACGTGGAGTTCGTATAAGTCGCTTAAAATTTCAGCGTCCGATACGTTACTGTTCACCCAAGTTTCAGTTGGTATAAGTATAAGATGGTATAAGTTGGATCACGAAATTACGTTGGATATGAGTTAATGGTTTGGAAGGAAGCTGCGGATGTTAGTGAATATCACTGAGAACGAGAGAACATTTAAGGATATTGCGCGATGGCGCTTTATTGGAGCAGGTTGAAGGGACGATTGCTACGCGAGTTACTTTAAGGTGTTAGATGATGTTTTAAAAATATAACCGCCCGAGCCGATGCCAAGTGTTTTAAATCGCAAGAAAAACTTGACAGACCTTTCTTTAGCAATGCAACAAGTTCTTCTCGCGCATACCGAATGGAGTGCAAGAAGTACTCTCCAAACCATTTCTTTTATTTTTCGATCATTTGATAGGAGCGATTGTTTAGCTTAGCAAATTGTGAATTTCACAACTATTGGACGATTTGTACCTTGTCAGTGACGACGAGGTGATGAGTTTTCTATCTCACGAGGTTCCTCAGTTATTTAAATTTTATTACGGCAAGCATCAGTGAATATATTTTCATGATCTGCCCATCTTTCTCTAACAGTAGTGTCAGGAATGCCATACAAAATGAGGTTGCTACGGCGTGACCTGTTTTCAGCGTCATCTATGCGGCTTTCGAGTTCCTGGATTATACGAGCCATATTACACGTATCAGCCTGCATCTTTTCAATGTCATTTCAGAAGGAAAGTAGTGTTTCGTAATGGTTAATGGTTTATTGGGGTTTGACGTCCCAAAGCGACTCAGGCTTCGAGGGACGCCGTAGTGAAGGGCTCCGGAAATTTGGACCACCTGGGGTTCCTTTACGTGCACTGACATCGCACAGCACACAGGCCTCTAGTATTTCGCCTTCATTCAAATTCGACCGCCGCGGCCGGGATCGAACCCGCGTCTTTCGGGCCAGCCGCCGAGCGCCATAACTACTCTGCCACCGCGGCGGCAAAAAAACAGCCACGCCGCCGGTGGGATCCGAAGCCACGACCTCCGAATATCGCGTCCGTGCTCTACCAACTGAGCTATGGCGACGGCTGTTTCGTAATGTGTTTCGAGCTCGGCATTCGGTTGCATAAGTAGGTTATGGTTTTATCCGTAGTAGTGATCTGGGATTTCATGCGCCGCACTTCAGCTATTGATTTGGTTTGGCCTGCATTTAGTTTCTGACGTTCTGCAAGTACTATACTATTGTCGTTAGGACGACGGTTAGTTTAGCGATCTCCTGACAACATTAGCAAAGAATGAAGAACACTAGCACACTCAGCGGCAATGGCAACACAGCACATCGGGCTCGGGAACAGTATCAGAACAATTTTTGTAAGATCTTGTGGCAAAAAAGGCATATGATATACTGACCTCCATCATAAATATTAGAAGGTTAGATGGCTGCGCTCAGGTGAAGTGACCGAATGCACAGAACGGTACTGGCGGCGGGGGCGGATTTATATGCGGTGAAGCTGTCGATGTAGTTGATTATGCGGCCGTCCTTGATTCCCTTGGTGCCGGCAGCCACTGCTTCTCTGTTGGCGAAGTCATCCGGGGCCGATAGCTGAAGAGCGGTAAGTGGTAGTGTCTCGGCTCTTCGCTGCACCATGGTAGTGCGCAGTCAAACGACTCACCCTAAAGAACGCTTTCCAAGGTCGGCAACAGCAGGCTGCAGCTGGTCGATCGTGTGCATCGCAAAGATTAGCGAGTTAGATGGCTGCGCTGAGGAGCAGTCGCCGAGCCCACTGCTACTGTGCCGTCACACAGCGATGATAGTGTATTGCTGTAACTTTGGTGTGCCGCTTTCCTTGAATGGCTATTACATGTGGTAAAGTGTCTTATAACGCCTGTGCAGTATTTGTAATATGTGCTTTCGGATGAACCATTAGCATCCTTTCCCAAACGTTCTGGCTGTGAATTGTAATTACTTGCTTTCACTTGCGATAGAACTGAACATTTATGCGTATTGTGAAATGTACTGACTGATATAATGCATGAGAACCGTTTTTGTTCTGGGTGAAGCGACTTCAGAATTAGTGCACATTTGTCAGCGCCTTATTGTCAAAAATTTTTTTGCACAGGTCTCTCGTAATGTAGAGTTTCAGTGATTTAAAGATTACGTGGGGTTAATATCTACCTAAATTTCGGTTGTCGCTTGGAGAAATCTATTGCCCAAGCCTTTGCAACTTGAGCGCTGTCCTGAACCTTTGGTCAACTTACATGCAACTGAGCACTTTAAACTGCGCCTGAAGATTGATTTCTACACTATATTTTGTATACGTTCTCCTGTATTTGTACTTCCCGTTCTTAAGTCCTTAGTATTGTACATCAGAGTAGAGAATGATGCAATTTACGTCTCATGGTCTGTTCTCCTTGAGGAATCTGGAGACTAAAACGTCAATTCAACTAAAGGGTCAAGCACAGAGCTGTTTTTTATAATGTCGCTTGTTTCGTTAAAATCTTCCTGGGTAACTTCTTGGCTATACTGTGCTTGCTTTAAAGCTTGGTGTGACCAGAAGCTCATTATTCTTATTTGCTCATTCACACTTACTTTCTCGCCAACGCTGTGGCTCATTGGTTGTGGCACTCGGCGGCGTACCCGAGGGACGCAGGTTCGATCCCGGTGGCAATGGTCACATTTTTATGGAGGCGAAATTGCAGATTCAGGCTTGCTGTGTGATATCAGTGAACGTCAAAGACCCCATTTGATCGAAATTTCTGAAGCCCTTCACTACAGCGTCCCTTATAGCCTGAGTGGCTTTGGGACAGTAAATCCCACAAGTCATGAACCATATAGCGCACGTAGATACCTTACCTTGCTTCTTTAATGTTTGCGCATTTGACTGTACGTTTAAATCATTTGGTCTGTGTAGCTTTGGACCGTAATAATGAAAATGTCTGTCCTCCATATGTTTCAGACAGGAGCCCTATTTCAGTCGGAATTGCAACGCTGTTTACAGTAGCTTTATGTGATTTAAACACAGCGTGCAACTAGCTTATCATACTCTGGGCGTTTAACACTCAAACTTTTCTCATGCGCTAGTTCATGAACTTGTTGCCTCACTATCTTAATCCTGAGTTGTGTGTAGTGGTTGTAAAAAATTTCAGAACATGACCTTTAATAAAAACTTGCTCTATTGCCTCTATTTATGTGAGCAAATCAAGATTAATTAAATGTGTCGCATTACAACACTTGAAAACTCTTGTGCTCAAAAAAGCTCCCAAACAGGGTATGTACTGTTTGGGCGTAAATAACGATTGTTGTGCTTGTTAGCACATTAACGCCCTGAACTTCAGCATGACACGCGAGGTGAGCACGAAGGAAGAAGACACAGCGAGCGTTGAGTGTCTTAAAATTGTTTGGCAGTCAGCGCAGTCAAATTGTTTTTTGCAGTTTTGGCAGTCGTTTCACATGTTCTGAACGTCGAGACCATTTCTTCTTGCTTGCCAAACAACTCCATACTGTGCAGTCACATTTTTATTTTGTTTAATTAAGACATAATTGTTCACTTGTGCATTGATACTCAAGGCGGTCCCGGCTCTGCACCACAAGCCTCCGTGATTGAAACTATTAGCTTCACTGGAAGCTACGCTACCACTGTGGGTGTACCTTGGCGCAGAGCTATCATTTCGAAAATGAAAAGGACGAAGATTATAAACACGAAAGCCCTGGCAAATACCCTGCCGTGGGTATGTGCCATTAAACATAAGGACATAGTCATCATAACGATCGATAGGCTGCCTAGCTGAACATGCTGGACGAGGGCGTAGTGCATTCAGCAATTGGCCTAAGGCAGAGCAAAACGGAGCGTCATAATTTGCTCTGGAGCAATTTCGCCTCTCCTCGCCTCCATGCCGAGTATGGTAAAGATATTTTCTCATTATACCGTGCTGCCAATTTGCTACTTAATTTTTCAGAAATGTTTCGGTTTATGTTCACACTCTTTCTATTTCATTGCGGGCACTATGTTTCATCGCAGGATCGAATTTATTTGATGTAAGATGTTCCGCGAAGCAAGTAGAGAATGATAGCATAAAGCATTTCATGCTTAATTTCTGCAATTTGTAACTGAGCGCGTTATTTATATGGGTTCAGTACTAGTGCTATTGCAGTATTTATTGGTGGATTACTG
>JARKHS020025232.1:0-177509 GCA_030143305.2 Amblyomma americanum
CGTTTAGCTTTTTATGCTCATGTCAAGACACGCAGAAATATTTTTTTATGTCTTATATTGAGGGAGTGCTGGAAAGGAGGCCTGGAGATGGCTGTTAATATTCCGCGCAGCCGTATTTGGCTGGCACTGAAAAAAAAGAATCAGTTAAGGCCCTGTTACAACGCGTGGCTTAAGTATTCAAGACATTCGTTTTGTATTTAGGCACTTCATTCAACAATTTGGATATCCCGAACTTCGTAGTGTTCGTCGAATCTAAACGAGAATGAAAAATGTTCGACTAAACATAAGTGGACGACTTTCGATTCTTTAATTATATTTTTACCTTCTTGGTTTTTCGTACAGAAAAGGCCATAAGAATTCTGGCTTTAGTTTTTCAGTGAGTAGAGAGAGTCGGACGCAGCCAAATACGTTTGCTCAGCCTCACTTCCTTATCAATGAGCGCAAGATTCTTTTGATATTTGATTGCAGAATGGCACTTAAATAAAAAAAAACAGACTAAGGCATATATATCCAAGAGCGCTTGCTCACCTGCTCCCTTAATGCTCGTTGAGATCTCTTGGCAGTCATTTTATTAACAGCATAATTTGGTATATCTGTTCGCTCGTACATGAAAATACGAAAGGGAATCGTATGGCACACGTCACCGCGGGATGTAGCGAGGCGTGTACTCGCGCTGTGGTAAGCTCGTTAAGAATCTTTTTGTGTGTCTTTCTGCCACTGCTTCTCTATTGATCAGTTCTGATATAGAATGAAAAACTTATTGAATGCTTCAAATCAATTTGAGAGCGAGCACATAATCTCTGACACTAGAAGTACCACTTATTTTGCTCGTTAGTATCCATTCCGTAGGGCAGTTAACAAAATGTCTGGAGATTATCAACAAAAAAAGGGGCCGCCACCGTCTGGAAGACGTTGAAGTAACGAGCGTTAGCTGTTTGGTTTACTAGAATTGATATGAATGAGATTAAAGGGAGGTACATCTGTGGCCTTCTTCAAACACACTGTGATAGTGAACGTATCGGCGAAACGAGCGCATCTGAGAGGAGCTCCCGAGGGTGACGGCTCATTACGGATGGATGGATGGAACATAAGAGCGTCCCCTTTGAAACAGGTGGATTTCCACCATGCTCGGCTAGGCGTGCACGCACGCCGCCCAGTGGGAGCAATTGACGCTAGCGCCATCTATCAGAGAAATTACGATGCACGTCTACCCCCCCCCCCCCCCCCCCCCCCCGTTGTCGAGTTATACTCCCTCAAAATACGTCCCAATCAGAATTTGCTTCGTTTGGGGGGTCAAGGTGGGCCTAGAATTCGGCTTGCGTTGCGAATCGGTAACGCTTCAATTAGTAATTGCATGTACACAAGGTATACCTATTATTTAATTGTGGTTTTATTTCAACACCGCAATCCATAAGCATTTATTTGCCTACCCAAATTTCAGTGGTTTGCTGATTCGGTTTTTCCTCCCAGTATTCTTGATGACACAAGTTTTTTTTGTCAAATGTTGCCTGTTGTTCTATTTGCCTTTATAAATGACCTTCTAGCTATCAAGTGCCTGAAGAGTCGTAAAGTCTAATTTTCATTGAATACCGGGTCATGCAGGACCGGGATACTACTAATTGTCCTTGAAGAAGGCTTTTAGAGAGCTGCTGTCTGTGTTTCCGGCAATGCTGCATTGTTACGTTGTTGTCAATATATATTTACAAGTCCTGAGAACCCAGCACGCCGTGCCGAACGGTGTACTGGCCCGATGTTCATGTCAAAACAAGCTCTTAATTGCTGTGTATATAGCTGTGTGCAGCTTTTATGATGGTCTCGTAACGTAGTGTGTGTAATACACGTAATCGTTAGCAAGACAATTGTTTGTATATAATTTAGCCGTCTTAAGAGCTCTTCTGACATCCGTATTGTTAGCGCTTTACACTTGTTGTAATGTATGCAATTGTAGTGGGAGCAAAAAAAGGAGAAGTAAGTTCGGTTCCATCAAATATAGTTTGGTGCAGCTCATTGCGTAGGTTTGCGTGCCAAACGGTGCAACGCAGAGTTCTAGTCTAACTGACGCAGTTTCTATCGGCCTAAATAAAATGAAGCATGCCCATAGCTATATTCCTTCCACGTTATCCAGATAGTTAGGGTTACAATGAATGAGAATGATTGAATGCAATTGCTATTTTATAACTGTGAATTGAAACTAATGGCAGTAAGGAATATAAATGTTAACTTTTCCAGTATATATGGGAGGCTTGAAGGTATTGTTATAACCATACAGAGAGGCGAAAGTGTGTTGTGTTAAACACCGTAACTTTCCACAATTGGAGCTTCGATCCTTAGTCTAAAAAACATGTTAAATCAAGGCAGCTCCTCTGCGCACAAAAAGCTTCATGTTGATCCGTAATTTGTTGACCGCTCCGTCAGATTAAAGCAAGGAAGGCTGTGTCATATAGATTTCAGAAAAAACATACCTTCTGTTTTCAAGTTCTATGCAGAGATCAGAAACATCATACAAGTTTTTATAATGGCTCGAAGATGAAATGCACTACCAGTTCTTCGTTAAAAAGCCATGACTCTGAGGCCCGACCAATTGAGAGCATATTGCTGCTGAGCTCGAAATAGAAACGCTCCACACCAGCGCATCATTTCGACGAACTGCCTCTTATTGCTGCTTAACGTCCAGAGAATGTCACATCCTTTCTCGCCTAATAAAAAGTAATGCCTTCTTTTACTGATTATATGAATAATGCTAATTCTAAATGCTCCAAACTCTCAACCCAGGCGAGAACAATAGCTTGGAAAACAAGGAACAGCCAACCACTGCCCATCCTTGCGAAGCCTGTGACATGATAGTCTCGGTCGATGAAATTCAAGCTTTAACCTGGAACTCATACTAGAAGTTGTACATGCAACAAGATCTACCTCGTCTACCTCGTTCAAAGGAAATTAAGGTACTGTCTTCTAGTCTTACATGATCTAACTAAGTGCGGTGCTACATGTACAACTAGTGCTCCTGTGCACAATGGCCACGATTCCCAAAACGAAATAAAGATTTCTCGACAATTTTTAAAAAGAAAGAATCTGTAGCCCAAGAAACTAAACCATGGCTGCGCAGAAAACAACTTGTTTTAGGCAACGTGCATCCTCATTTTAAGTTTCACAGTTGCTTTCCACAGCTGCAAAGCAACAAGAATAAAATACCAAAAGCCATTGTCATTTGAACAACATAATTGGGCCCCTTAAGCGTGCGGTGTCATGCTTCTCGCACGCTCTTCAAGTCTCACTAACGAGAGAAGAAAAGGACTCCGAACTTGAGATTATTATATGCACTCTTTTATCACGCTGCTCTTAAAAACAATTGTAGTTATGTTCATCGGCAAAACGACTCTGTTTCTACGTGTTAACATTACTTCCAGCACGGTAATCCACTCTGCAGGAGCCAGTTGCTTAACTTTAATCCTTAGGTGTCTGCTTTTCAAAACGCTGTTTTAAAAGTATGGTGCAACTAAAGAAGGTATTAATCCAATCAACAACATTCCGGATGTCCGCGATTACAGTCCCAACGTGTTGTCTAATTGTGTTGTGTTAACAATAGCAATTTCAGCATCCTAAGGACCAGTGCTGGTACTGGAAAAAGTGTGTTGCTATTCCTCAACAATGAGCCCGCCATTATGAGCGCGCACAGATATGAAAGGAAACGCTGCAGTTCGCATAATTCTTTGAAATGTGGTATGGTTCAAAACGACCATTCCCCTTGGCAACAACTTCTTCATCAGTGAGGCTAGAATTGCGCAGTAAAGAAGGGCTCATGAAGTACAGCATCTTGCTCTCTTGCCGGGTCCCTGACTTGTCACCAACACCATGACAAATCTGGTGGAGGTGGGATCAGTCCCATGTCTCGTACCCCAACGGCTAGCCGGAGCTCCACTCCTATACCGCTGAGAAGCCCCTTGACCGTGCTAGCCGCCGGATTCGAGGCTTACCACCCGAGCCTTCACCATCGGATATGTCCATAGAACAACTCGTCGCCACCCCAATGCCTGGCGCGACCACCCCAATGTCCGGGGCCACCACACCCTACTACACGCTTCAGAATGCCCACATCCCGAAGTCCTTCCATGGTGACATCTTTGAAGACTGTGTAAGACTGGATGGAGCACTGCGAGCGAGTTGGCGCGTTCAACCAGTCGGATCACGCCGCCCAGCTCAGGAACGTCTACTTCAGTCTAGACGACGGCGCTCGGACATGGTCAGAAAACCGTGAAGATCAGTTGCCTTCTTGAAGTGAGTTCCGGCGTCGTCTCCTAGAAACATACGGCAGCTCAGATCGTCGCGAACGGGCAGAACGTGCTCTGCAATCTCCCATTCAACTTCCAAATGAGAACGTTGCAGCGTATGTAAAGGACATGACGCGCCTCTTCAGGCGCGCGGACCCTGCAATGTCCGAGGACAAAAAGCTGCGCCATCTTATGCGTGGCGTCAACGATCAGCTTTCTGCTGGCCTTGTCCGCAGCGGTTTCCGATTGGCGAATAGGACTGAAACGCATATACGACAAAAAATATCGCTGAGTACGGCACGAAAAACGCACAAGGCCAGGACTGGTGTTGCACTAATAATTTGTCAATGTCAGAACTAGTGCTCTGGATGATTCAGATCAGAGAAGGATTTTCTTCGCCCCTTAGGCTTTAAAGTTTTGAGTGTCACCAACCAAGTCAATTCTGAAGAACATGTGAAGCAATACACTGCATACGCAATGAGCCTTGCGTTTGGGATACGTACGAGTTGTTGCAGCATGTACAGAAGACAGCGTGTCACATATCTTAATGAAACGTGCAGAAAGCATGCATCGTCATTTCGCCGACGTTATGCCAAACATTTTTTCAAGTTACTTGAAGTTGTGTGATTATTTGCTGGCTTGTCGCGTACGTACGTTTAGAGACATACAAGAAATAAATTTTCAGCAAAACTTTGGAAGCTGATCAAATACAAGAACCGTAAATTTTTCACGCAGCAATTTTTGTTCAGTCCCAGATTTCCTTACTATTATTGCCTACCCATTTGGCGCTTGCCATATTTTAGCCATTCGGCATGCGTGTTAGTTGCTCGTGGAAAGGCGGCTTAACACTTCGTTACTCTATATGTGTAGCCCACTTCATGCCCTCCTCTTCTTCGTACCAATCTGAGCGCAATTTCGCGCTGCTGAGTGCGCGCTATCAATTTGCACTGTCGTTTCAAAAGCAAGCGGTGACGTCAATACGAGTTCAAGTCTTAGAATACTGCAAGAATATGTGTTGTGATGCGAAAAAAATTTCTGTTCTGTTTTTGTTGCGGAGTCGTTCATTCTGTTGACTTTTCAGTCTTGAAAAAAAATGGAAGCCGCCAACCACTGCCAAACCTTGCGAACCCCGTGACACGATAGCCTGGGTCGATAAAATGGAAACTAACCTGAAACTGATACTACATGCAACAAGACATACCTCGTTCAATGCAAAACTGGTCCTCCTGAGCGCAATAGCGACGATTCCCAAAACGAAATAAAGCTTTCCCGACAATTTTTAAAAACGAAGAATCTGTAGCCCTAGAACCGAAATCGTAGCTGCGCTGACAATTACTTGTTATAGGCAGCGTGTATCCTTATTTTAAAGTTCGCAGATGTTTTCCACAGCTGCAAGGCGAGAAGAATAAAATACCAAAATCCCATTGTTCTGTGAACGAGGATAGCTGACTCCCTCTGGAGCGTGTCAGAGCCATGCTTCTCGGAAGCTCTCCAAGTCTCAGTAACGAGGGAACAAAAGAGCGCCGAACTTGAGATCATTCTATACACTCTTTTGTCACTCTGCTTCTTAAAAACGATTCCAGTTATGTCTATCGGCAAAAGGACTCTGTTTCTACATGTTAGCATTCCTACCTGCACGGTGATCCACGTAGCAGGAGCCGTTTGGTTAACTTTAATCCTTAGGTGGCTGCTTTTGAAACCGCTGTTTTAAAAGTAGGGTGCAACTAAAGAAGGTATTAATCCAATCAAAAACATTCCGGATGTCCGCGATTACAGCCCCAACGTGTCGTCTAATTGTGTTGTGTTAACAATAGCAATTTCAGCATCCTAAGCACCAGTGCTGGTACTGGAAAAAAGTGTGTTGCTATTCCTCAACAATGAGCCCACCATTATGAGCGCGCACAGATATGAAAGGAAACGCTGCAGTTCGCATAATTCTTTGAAATGTGGTATCGTTCAAAACGACCATTCCCCTTGGCAACAAATTCTTCATGAGTGAGGCTAGAATTGCGCAGTAAAGAAGAGCTCAGGTAGTTCAGGTTTCTCAAGAATATGCCTCCAAATGCTGTAGAGGGCCGTGTGTTGTGCGCCTGGCATGGTGAAGATATGTAGGGGGGCGAGGACGATACTTCTAGTCACCTGCAAGTAACTCAGATAAGTGGTGCCATAAAATAGAGAAAATTGAAGGACCTAGCAAAAAAGAAATATGCCGGTTGCCTTAATATTTTTGCCAAACGGTAAGTGAGCAGGCATGAATCAGATGTCCTGCTAGCCTTAATAATAATTGGTGTTTGGGGAAAGGAAATTGCGCAGTAAGTGTCTCATATATCGTTGGACACCTGAACCGTGCCATAAGGGAAGGGATTAAGGAGGAAGTGAAAGAATAAAGGAAGAAAGAGGTGTCGTAGTAAAGGGTTCCGGAATAATTTCTACCACCTGGGGATCTTTAACGTGCACTGAAATCGCACAGCACACGGGCGCCTTAGCGTTCTGCCTCAATAGAAACGCAGCCGCCGCGGTAGGTTTCGAGTACGGCTACTCCGGATCAGTAGCCGAGCGCCCTAAGCAATTGAGTCACTGCGGCGGGTCCTGCTAGCCTTCAGAATTCATAACGTCACACGAAGCATGACGATCTCAGGACTGACCTGATTAATGAGGGAGCGTGGCAATAGAACTGTTAAAGGGAGTAAATGGTCTGATAATATTGCCAGGTGATGCTCAAGCAAAAAAGGCGTTGACGCTGGTGGTGCTCAGATTGAAGGACATTGAAGTTCGCCGTCCCCCTTCTTGAAGGACGTGCTGCCGAGCCCTCTCCTGCCAGATCGCTGTCTCGTCGCCAACATCGTGACAAATCCTGTGGAGGTGCTTGGTAGGGATACCTGTTCGACGGCGAGGCTTCTTCGAAAAACTCATTTCTCCCTATTTCTGTCCGTATAAAGGCTTGCGACGCGTCAGCGACGTTAATTACGAGGTCCTCCCTGACGCAGCACTTTCACCACAGAGAAGACGTCGACTGCCCCATCCAGAGAGCGTCCATTGTGAACGCTGCTGGCACAAAACAACCAGTTGGTAGGACGCAGAACTTGAATTAGTTTTGCAAAACAACAAATCACTTCCTTGCAATAATGACTTACTGTTTATATTCAATTCGAATGAAAGGAAAAGGGAACAAATGACAGCACTGCTTGCATGAGTCACGCTTGGGCACGTTTCGAAGGCTGCGTTAGTCGCGCTGGAGCACTTGCTATCAGTGCAACGGCGCATGCGTCGAGAACCACCCAGTTTTTCAAGTTGTGATGCTTTTACGATGCTGGGTTGAGTCAAAAAGTAGCGTAGTTTAGCCGCACCGGCTAACTGTCGCCGATGCTGTGCTCTGCAAAGTGACAGCTCAGTTTGCTCGATGCCTTCCTCACACTTAAACGGGTTATTAACCACAAGTATGTTTACATATATTAAGTGAAACTTTGCCGTTAGTCTGGAAAAGAAGTTAAATTTTTTATCACACTATCGACCCTCGCTTGCTGGGTGTGGCAAGATGTCTTGGGCTTATATACTGGTACAATATCAAAAGGAAACAAAAGCTTCCTTCAACAATACTCTTGTCTCTTCCATCTCGAAAAGAGCGGCACTTATCGGTGAAATTAAACAATAGCTATATGTTTCCTTAAATACCTCCTAGTATCCGAGAAGAGCAACAGACATCTAGTTGATTTCACTCTTTCTTTTGAAGAGGTTTGCTTTACGCGAAACAAAATGTATATGCATATAAGTTCATAAGACGCCGGAAAAAAGGCAAGATCAAAATCTTTGTTAGCTCACCTTCTTTTTGGACTGAAGTGCAAAGCGATCTAACGCGGTAGCAAGCCAAGGGTTCGAAAACAGTGATCTCTATGGAGTTCTTTTTGAAAAATCACCTATACAGAGTCTCAGCTTGAAACATCTTAGAAGAGATACACGGGTTTGCTCTTATATTGCCGAGATAGGAAACCACCAGGAAATGTCGAAATGTTGCCATGTCTTGGGTAATAATCGTTTTTTTTCTTCCTCTCAAAAAACATGCTACAGAAAAAAAGGGCTCAAAATAATTAATAATCTGTGTAAAGCGTTGCACAGATCGGTATTCTAACTGTGAAGCTTGCTTGCGAAGGCGGCTGGCAATTATCGGCACAAATCTATTTGAAATTCACCCTTTTCTTTGTTCTCGCAAATTGGCGTACTATATTTGCTTCGCTAATATATTCTCTTTCATTTCATACCCATAAAAAGGAACATTAGAAAATTTATCAAAGGTCGCGATTTCTGTCTAATCTTTCCAGGAAACAGTCTCTGGATCAGCGCCGAGTATTCTTCTTGGTGACAATAGCTTTGAAAACGAAGCGCTTTAGTATAGAATAAAAAAAAGAGCAAGCTTAAAACGGCTCTTGAGCGAAGATGATTAAACGCCCAAAGAATTATGAGCCTTCTTTTAACCCATCATCTCTACATTCGCCAAAGAGTAATGAGTTCACAAGAAGAGAAGCGGCTTATTAAGGAGTTTTGTTCACTGGTCTTCAAAGAATGCGAATATTCTTTCTGGCACTGATTTCTCTGCATACAGACGAACTGTCATCACCACTTCCGAGAACTCGAAGCTGAAGCATACAGTGGAATCCATGATTGGGGTGTTTTCACTGCCTACAAAGGTAATTCTGTCTAATAAATAATGATTTTGACTCTGATTGCAAAACAAAGAACACTCCAGAGGATTTTCGAACAAGGTGGAACTAAACAGATTATAGATGACAATATTTGGAGCCTGCATTATTCGGGAATTTCTTCCTAAAACACAGCAGTGCGCAGTTTCCATTCCCAAATGAAATAAGCTCGGCGATGAGAAAACTTAGCGACTCGCTGAATTGAATAATATAATATATTGTATTGGGTTTTATCGCGAATAAGAAACTCAGACTATCATGCGCCAAACACAGGGTATAATTTATTTCAAAAATTGGGTGTCCTCAGCGACAGTTCTTGTCCGGACAAGGACTCTGCGGAGCCCAACAAATCGAATGCAGACCTCAGCCTTCTTCTCAGGCCTGAGAAAATGGATGAGATTCATCACAAAATGCGTCAAAGCACAGGGTAACAATTTTTACAATTAATAGTTCTGTGATATTACATTTTGTCCAAGATCGCAGCTTCTTTCAGGAAACTAAAAACAGATGAAGTACCTTAAAGTGGATTATCTCCTAAAAGTAACTTGGGGTTGAAGGGAATGCGTTCTTTGTAAAATGCAGTAAAATATTTTTTTTCCATAGCCGTCGGAGTTCCGTGTACGAGAATACGATGTGACTTACTCTGAGCTGATCTCCAAATTTCTCACATAAGGATTTGTCTTTATTTGTCAGCAGAAATTGGTGTGTTAAGTGTGTGTGTCCGATGCGCAGGCGGCAGAAAATTGCCTCTCTAAAACGTTCCTTATGCCTCCATGATCTCCATTAACAGGAATAGGTTTTACTAAATGTAGTTTGTTATTTTCTTCACTATTCTGTGCAGACTGCCATTTTTTTTCAAGTTCATGTTTTACTAACTTTATGCAATCTGCATTAGGTATATTTACAGTCCTGGCTTTTTTTGGCGACTTGAGAAGCGCACGCGTCAGATGTCTCGTTGCCACTAATTCCAAGATGGCTTTGTATACAACGGAGCTTAATTTCAAGTGCTTTTCTTTGAGCATTTATTAGGTAATGTATTATGTCCCCTATTAAAGGTTCTCTCACATGTCTGGCGTACAGTGCTGTGATTAGGCTCAGCGAGTTCGTGTAGATAGTGCTGTTTAGAATTTTCTTTTTCACTATTTTTGTTACAGCGACCGAAATGGCATAATATTTCGCTGAGAAAATTGACGCGCAATGAGGCAACCTGACTACCTTTTTTCATTTATCTTGAACTACAGCACATCCAACGTAAAGGGTTGTTTTAGACCCGTCTGTATAAAATGCTGTGTATTCTTTGTACTTTTCGTCTAGCGCGAAAAATTCTCGTAATATGTGTTCACGTGCAGTTTGCTTTTTATGAAATTGTGTCAGTGTGTAGTCGTCTACAGCAGGAGAGGTCTACCAAGGTGGCAGAGGTTCGGATCTCTAGGCAACATCAGGTAGTACGTCAAGAATACCTAATTACTGGCAAATTTCTTGAAAACGGAGGATAAGGGGTCTCGTTTCATCTGGTTTGTTACTGAAAAGCTGCTTAGATGGGCACTTCGAAACTATGGAGTAGCAGAGATGTGCTAGTGAACGGGTTTTTCGGACGTATGCAGATGTGAGCATGGCGCTTCTATCTGCAAGGGATGGTCGTTTACGTTCTACATATAGACTGTATATGGGCGATTTCCTTTATGCTCCACTTGCAAGGCGAAGACCTGAGTTACGTACTGGATCCAATTGCTTCAGGTAGAACGGCCGGCTAAACTCTACACTGCGCACCCATAATCAAGGGAAGAGCTGTCTGTGCTGCAGTAGATGTGTAGAAGGCAGGTCCTATCAGACCCCTAGCGTTTACGTCAAAGCACCTTTAGATATTTAATGATCTAGAAGCTTTCTTTTCAGGTTCTTTATGTGGGGCATGAAGGTCAGTTTTTTGTCAAAATTCATGCACAGAAATTTGTGGTCACTCATTACCGGTAATTCGATTTCGTTCAGGTGTAGACTAGAATCTGTCTTAAGCCACGTTTCAGTGAGAAAAGAATACCGCTGATCTCTGTCGGGAGAACCATAAACTATTACGGTCAGCTCATGTTGAAAGTTTATATTTTGTTAACTGCACTTGTCTTCCGCGTGTTGATATGTTTGAGGACGTTCAAGCTATCTGAAGACCGTCAACATAGACTGAATACATCATGGATCGTGGAAATATATTACTAATAGAATAGAATGATGTCGTGCTTAAAATACTCCCTTGATACGCTCCATTTTCCTGAATGAAAATTCTCCAGAGGGTTGAACTGAGGCGTACATGGAATGAACGGTTTGACAAGAAGTCTTTTAGGCAGTTCACATCCTGACGCGAATGCCAAGTTCAGCCAAGTCGTGAAGAATCCCTAGCCTCCAGGTTGTATCATATGCTTTCTCTAAATCGAATAATCAGCAGGACAGTGTTCTTGGCGTAGAAAAGCTTCACGGACAATATTTTAAGACAACTATTGGTCTGTTTGGAGCATGCCTTTTTGAAACCGCTCTGATGGACATCGAGAATCTCACGGGCTTCTAGCAGAGAGGTTAATCTAATATTCACAATACTTTCAAAGGATGTTGGTCAAATATTTCAGGGGAATCCCTCAAGGCGGAGTAGATTTGTTATAAGAGAGTAATTACTCACATTCACTCGAGCGCAGCCATACAGCTCCAAAGGAAAGCTATACCGCTTCCCCAGAAACTTCTTAAAGAAAAATTCGTCCTGGTCCGGGGTTCGAACCCGGGACCACCGCTTCACCGAAGCGAGTCGCTCTACCAACTGAGCTAACCGGGACGGCAAGCTTATGGTAGGGCGAGAAGAGAATTGATCAATAACTCGAAGTGGGAACAGTGTTGGTCAAATGTTTTAGGGGAATCCCCCGAGGTGGAGTAGATTTGTAATAAAGGAGTAATTACTCTTTGACTGCAAGCTGTATAGCTATTGCTTTGCAGCGTATGGCTGCGCTCGGGTGGATGTACATGTAGTAATTACTCCCTATTATTTCAAAGGATTTTGTAAGGCAGCTGTTGAAGGCTATGGGCCTATAACTACTGGGAGAGGTTGGTGGTGTTTCGGGTTTTAGAATTGGAACAATGATGGGCTTGTTCTCAGGTTTTGGGTAGTGTACCCGGTACCAACTTATTAAAAAAAACTTAAAAGTCCCTCTACGGCAAGTTCAAGAGAGGGGACAGCATTTTGATAGTGTATTCAGTCAGGGCCGGGCGCAGTCTGTTTACCAGCGAACAAGACTGTTCATTTCTTGAACTGTAAAAAATTTATTATATGGTTCATTTGTATAGCCACTTGTAGGGAGTTTGTTTCTCGGCTGTGTTTTTGTACTTTAGAAATGATCCTGTGTAGTCTGATGAGCTGGAAACTGCAGAAAAATATTCACCTAAAATGTCTGCCTGTTCGATGTTTGTCTGTATGCCAGGGCTGTTAGAACGGGAAGTGTGAATGGGCAGTATTTACCATTCAGCTTTCGTACCTTCTCCCACATTTCTTTTGATGTGGTTGCAGCTATTATGGATGTCACGTAACTTTGTCCACGAAGTCTTTTCGGCACTACGGCGGATATATCGGGCTTCTGCTCTTGCCTTTTTAAAGTTTTGAGATTTTTCTCGCGTGGAGTACCTCCGAAAATTTCCCCATGCTTTGTTTTGTTTCTTTTTTGCTACTCTACATTTTTTTGTATACCAGGTTTCGTGGTTTTGTTTCAGCACTTCACGAGACGAGGTATAGCCAGGCGCACAGCGGAAAATAATACAGTTCGTGACAATTTCATTAAGTTCATCTATACTTAAGTTATGTGGATGTATTCTTTCTAGGCTGACATTTTCTGAAACGTGATCGCTGATGGCATGATCGCTGCCATACGGGTTGTCCAAGACATCTCCTTTTAAAACAAGTAAAAAGGAAAGCGATGTAAGAGACAAATCTACGCAGCTCCATTTTCCTGAGCTTGGTGGGCAGTATGTGCTGTTTTCAGTGTGTGTGTTTGTGTGTTTGCAGTATGTGTGTCAATTTTAGTTCGAGATATACGGGACATACTGTCACGGTTTTAAAATGTACAACAGTGACTGCAACAGTTTCAAATGTAGTCTGAAGCTTGACTTCACGAGTGGCCACACTACTTTGGACAACTATGGCAGTACCTCCAGAGAGCCTATTTGCTTGCTCTCGGTCGTGGCGAAAGACTTTATATTTAGCTAAAATATTTTTATGTTTTGATCTCAAGTTTGTCTCCTGGAGACGCAAACCAACCGGGGAATATAAAGCAACAAATTCTTTTACGTCACTGTAGTTTTTTAATATGCCTCGACAGTTCCAGTGAATTAGGAACGCCATATATAATGCCTTTTGGGGATGTATTTAAATACCTATGCTCCCTGGTTTTGTGGGGCCTGTTATTGGAATTTTTCCTCCCTTTTTGTGTTCAAAAAACTTGCGCCGCTGCTGCTGCGGAGGCGGGCTACTGCTTATATCCATCGCCTCCTGCGAGGCGATAGATTTCCGCGGGGAACCCGCGGGGTACGGATTTGAGGCTTCTCTCGATTGGGGGGAAGCCGTGCGGCCTGCCGGCTCAGAGGCCACCAGCGAGCCTTTCTTTTGAGATGTCAGGGCAGCCTTGGCTGCACCTGTCAGGATGTGGATGGCCCCGCCTGAGCAGTGGTCTGATGCTAGTGGGTGTATTACCACTCCCACTAACTTTGGCTGTGCCAGAAGCCGCCGTCAGGTGCACCTCTGGGATGTCAATGGTGCCGACACCGGAGTGCCGTTCGGGTGGGGGACGGGGCAGACACACATCAACAGTGGTGTACCGTGTATGTGCCCACTGTCACCAGACGCCGCTGCGGCGCCCCGGCGCACGCGTCAACATATGACCGGGATGTCTTTTACTGAGGGTAAGATATATTTTCTCGTACTTTCAGATTGATTATTTGCTTTTCTTTTTTGAAGACTTGACAGTTCGCGAGTAGGTTGCATGTGGACCTTTGCAATTCGCATATTCTGTTTCAGTTGATTGACAGTTGTCTGTATCCTGTTCGGTTTCGGCACATTTGCCGCAGGTCTCCTTGCCTCTGCATGTCTTGCTGCCGTGTCCAAACCTTTGGCATTTGAAACATCTCCTAGGGTTAGGGATGTATGGGCGCACTGGGCATCCGATGAATGCAACCCGGAACAGAGTCGGGCAAGTGAGTGCTGCCGAATGTTAGCACGATGTGAGGTGTTGTTTCTTCTTCTCCTTTAGGCCTTATAGTGATGCGGCGAAGGGAGGTTACGCCTTGGTCTCGCAAATTCTCGAGAAGCTCGTTTTCATCTCTGTCATTAGCAGCCGCTCAGAAATTACTCCCTGAACGCTGTTCAGGCTTCTGTTAGGTGTTACAGTAATGTCAAGGTCAGAAAGTTTCTGTTGTTTGACTAATGCATCACTCTGCGTTTTGGGCTTGACCTGTACAAGCATATCTCCGGAGGAGAGTTTTTTTTTTGCTTCATATTCCTCGCTTGCCTTTGTCACCAGCCACTTTTATATCACGAGCACTAATTGCGCGGCGACTGGATCGTTTTGCTCAACAGTGTGCACTATCAGGAACTGTGGGCAATTTTCAGCAGATTTCGAAGTTGGAACTTTGATTCCTTCGGTGCGGTACCGTTTCCGGTCTCCGATCGTATTTTTTAGAGGGGGACATTGAGAACCCATGCCACATGTATGGATTAAGGGTTCCTATTCTGTCACTTGTGCTTCACCCTTTAGACACAAGAAGGACCCGGAGCCTCCCTACCTGGTATACAGATGGGGAGCCCATCGGCCGGGGCTTGACCATAGCCCCGACCGCCACCGTTCATGGTTTCTACCCTTCACCTTACAACCTATCGCCACGGTGCGGATTACAGCTCTCGGTAGGTGGCTAATGGTTCGTGGTGGCGCCATGCATCATCAGCAATCGCAGGATATCGAAGGACACCTTGAGACTCAAGGTGCCCTTGCATGTGAACTGAATAATAATATTGGCGCATGCTGTCAAGATGGTGTAGCCTGACGTACATCATGCTTGTGACAACAAGAAAGATAAGGCACACGGAAAGAACAGCGCTGCAAACAAAAATGAAAAAGTCCTGTTTTAGAAAATTTCCAAAAACCAGTTATTTTTCTATCATATAATTTTCTTCGTGCTCTGATTTTCTTTATAAATTCTTCGGAAAGCACGAAATTTTTGCCGAGAAAACTCGTGACGAAGGTGGACAATATTAGAAATGTCTCGAGAAGACATCTCAGTAAGTTTCGACTTTATACTCCTGTTGTGTTCATTGGATCAAAAACGAAAGCGCCGTTGTCAACATGCCATCTTCAATAGTGGATCAGTGACGTAAACTTGCAGCAATTAGGGGTCACAAGTGGGCTTTACCGGTGTATGTGAATTTAAGTTGTTTGAGGGTGGAGCGAATCAGTGACCAGACAATTTAGCAGTTGATTTTAAGACCCTTTTTTTAAGCATATCACAGCAGAAAAGCTGAGAATCACGCTGGAGGAGATTTGTACGCATTAGAGAACCAGTATCACTGGAGACTGAGTACAGCATCTCCTGAATGCGAAGCGGATGATCTACCGTAAGGAGTAAGATTTAATAACCCAATAACAAGCTAGCGCTGCACATTGTCACCACATCACCTTCACTCATCATGTTGCGTACACAGCACGACCCGATATAGCCCTCAGACAGTGATATATCATTATCCAGGTACTGTGAAGGCCACAATTACCCTTTCCAACTCTCCGTCCACAATTTTCAGGCAAACTTCCTCTCCTGACTTCTTAAATTCCCAACCTATATTTCCCCGAACTATAAACTTTGTGATCCACCTCAGTTACCTTAAGATACAATCGAGCTTTTTTATCTATAATGCATGTCATCAACTGCGGTAGTTGCTCGATAAGTATGGTATATAATAACGAATCTTGGTACGGGAAAATGGCAGTTAATTATTCAGTGTAGTTGCCTACAGCTCTACATAACTTGTCAAAAGATGCTCTGATTTATTTATCCCCTCAGAGGAAGATCTCTGGAAGATCTCAAAGCAGCTATTCACAATGCTTAACTCTTAATCTTAAGAAAATTTATTCCCGCCGAGCCGGTGTTGTTGTTTTGGAAACAGAAAGAATTAGCAAGATGCCTAATCCAATATATCAAAAGGCAGGCACTCTTATAAGTTTCATATATTCTAGAGTTATAAAGGATAATAGTCTCCACTGAGTGTCTAGTTATCCGGCCCACGTTGGCCTTGAAATATTTTTGTCCTTGGAATATATGCTTTATCCCATTTCTAGCATTGTCAAAAAATATGACGTTCGTCGCTGCGTAATCAACACCACACAAGTAATCGCCAGCCTAAATGCGCTCATAAATGTGAGCACTTCGAGGCCATCAGGCTGTATGACCTAGGGAA
Organism: Amblyomma americanum; assembly: GCA_030143305.2. Lineage (NCBI taxonomy): Eukaryota > Metazoa > Arthropoda > Arachnida > Ixodida > Ixodidae > Amblyomma > Amblyomma americanum. Next base: position 16,428 of record JARKHS020025232.1, read on the forward strand.
GACACTCAACTTTTTTCTTACGGGTGGAATTTATGGCGTGGCATTTGAACCCTATACACCATTGTTCACGGCCCAAGCGTTTCAACCTACTTCTCCGTAAAACCGTATAAGCTACGATGAATAGGGTTTCGGTTTTGTAGAGTAAACCTTAGAGTAAACCACAGAGTAATTCTCTGGAGGCGAGGTTGCTCACGAGCGAAACACCGAAGATCCTCCAACGACCATGCCGTACGAAGACGCCACCTCCGACACGCCGACGCCGCAAAAAATGACAACCTCGAAAACGGAACCGCCTTCAAAACGAAGCCGCTACCGAGACAAGCTTCGACGACACGTTCTACCCACGATGCCCATACTCGACGAAGCCGTGGCCCGACGCCCAGGATGACGTGCAGCGCAAAAGCGAGGTCGCCCGACAGGACGTCCGTGTAGTTATTGACAGCCGGAAAGTTACTGTTCTACTTGACACAGGAGCCTATTACCGGTGATGAATGGAACATTCGCTGAGCAGCTGAGGAAAGTTGTGACCGCTTGGGATGGCCCACAAATGCGCACAGCAGGGGCCTCCCTCATTACGCCACCAGGACGATGCACAGCACGCGTGACTGTCAAAGGATATACCTATCCTACGAGCTTCGTTGTCCTACGACAATGTTACCCCGAAGTGATCTTGGACATAGATTTCCTTAACGAGCATCAGGCGATCATCGACCTGTAATCCAAGCTGACCACGCTTTCAACGGACGAGGCCATCTCTTCGATGAGAACTCAGGAAAATGACGTTGCCCTGAGTGTCCTGCAGGAAGAAGTGAGCATCCCACCCCGTTCAAGCGTTATCCTGGCCGTAGGCGCCACGAAAGCCATTAACGATGAAGCCATCATCAAGAGGAACATGCAGTTGCTTCTAGACCGGGAATCAGCATCGCAAGAGGAATCGAACATTTCCGCAATTACAAAGCCGAAGTACTGCTGGCTAACTCATCCTGAACTTTTCGCTGCCGTCAAAGAGTGCATAGATGAAAATGGTGCTGTTGCTTTCCAGAATGCAGAAGGCATGACGATGGATAACTTTTTAGCTTTTTTAGAGTTTTATCTTTGTAGCACTTTTATCAAATTTGACGACCACTTTTATCTGTAAAAGAAAGATATCTGTATAGGTTCATGGATTGCACCGATATTGTGCAACATATTTTTATCATACATTGATGGCTACTTACACGATCGTTTTAATCATTTTAACAGTGACTAAGTCCTTAAAGCCTTTCGTTATATGGACGATTTTTTTTTTAATTGTATTGAACAAGCAATGCTCGATTTCAAATGAGCAGAATGCAATCAGCATGTCTGTTCTCGATGATTTTAAATTTCATGGGAATAGGACTAACTTTTACTTATGAGCTTCCGCACGGAAGCCTTCTCCAGTTCTTAGACCTACGGTTAATACTTAATGAGGGGCATGTTTGCTGGGCGTATTCCACTCGGGCACAAAAAGAGCTCTTGCCATGCAGTTCTGCCCATTCTAAACTAGTTAAGAGAGGCATTGTAACTCTCTGCCTGGAATCCGTGCTGCGGAGATCATGTGTTCATGAGATGCAAGCAAGTTTCGATCATCAATTGGGTAGGCTGTTTTTTGCTGGCTACCATGGGTCGGTCGTGGCGTCGGTGGCGGAAACGCTGCTGAAGAAAATGAAGCCCGGAACGCGCACGAAGCCCCTGAACAGTCAACAGGAACCGGAAGTGGTTCCCTGCATCCACAAGATTACCCACCACTTAAAAAAGGTGGAAAATCGGTTTGACGGGGCGGTGGTTTTTTCAGCACCCAGGAAACTCGCTCAACTTGGCGGCCGCATCACATGCGAAGACAAAAAAGGGGGCTGTCAAAAGAACCACGAAAAACGTTTTGTTAAGTGCGCCATGAACGTTGTTTATAAGATTCCCCTGTCTTGTGGCAAAGTGTACATCGGCCAGACGAGGCGATGCGTTAACGACCAACTCAGGGAGCAAAAAAGAGATCTGGCTAATAAGGAGCGCACGAATCTTGTTTACCACTGCATTGCTTGCAGAGCTTGTGAACCACGTTTCCGTTGCGTGTCAGTCCTAGGCAGAAGTAAGCAAAAAACCGCTCGTGAAACCTTGGAGGTATTTTTTATAAGTAAATCTGGATCAGATTGCGTGAGTGACACTTCAGTTGCCTTGTATAACGCTGAAGTCAATTTCCTATCTCGCCTAGTGCGATGACTTTTTCCTTGGCAGTTTCCAAGTGTCTTGTTAGGCTGCGCCTACGGAGGCCTGTGGTTTTCTATATGCCGTCGTGGTTTTCTCAATAAATCAATTTCAATTTAGCGCTCGTGTTTGTCTGTGTTCTCTGTGTCACTATCGTGGTTGCGCTAAAAATATGTATAATTTGTCAGAAATCCAACTAGCCCAACATCTAACTCTTTTATATTGAAATAATTTGCCAGCAGTTTTTTTTCCTGCAAAAAAGAAAAAATGATTGTCCTTTGCCTGGTGCCTTTCTAAACTTCTAGGCTTTGAAGCCTGTATTCTTGTATGCAGTATTTAATTTTTTTTTGTGTAATCTTGTAACGGGATATATGCAAGCTGTTACTGTTGCCTTTGCGTTTAGGGGGATGGAGCCCTGTCAAACTGTGTTAAAACAGTTTTTCTCCACCCTCCTTTTTTCACTTTTTGTGAGGAATAAATAAATAAATGTTCAAGTGTTCAAATGTTGAAAGCCTCCGCGGTGGCTATGTGTTTATGGCGCTCGGCTGCTTACCGGAAAGAGGTGGGTTGGATCCCGGCCATGGCGGTGGAATTTCAATTGAGGCAAAATTCTAGAGGCCCGAGTGCTGCGCAGTATCAGGGCACGTTAGAAAAAAACACTTGGTCAAAATTTCCGGAGCCTTTCAGTACGGCGTGCCTAACAACTTTTCTCTGTGTCTTCGTCAATGAGCTGCACTGCAAAATCTTCGCCGAGTTATCAGAGGTTTTGTGTCTATGTTTTGACCTCTCGAACGCAAATAGGCTTTCAAACGTCACGACGTTGACTGTTGAAACATTTTCTGTGACTGGAGACTTGCTTTTCTCGTAGTTAGTGAGTACGGTTTTAAGTAAAAGACAGCGGGAGAAAATATACAAGTTGCTCCTCTGCAACAGAGAGATGGACTTTCTTTAATGCAATAATTTAATGCTCTCTTTTATCAGTTGCGCCACCAGACACGCGATCTACGCCTGCTCCAGGTTTAGCCCATTCGAGTAAAGTGCCGGTGAGAACACTGACAAAAATTCTTGCTTCCACAAAACATTTATTCATACTCTTCAGAGATTTGTTGACACTTGTCAGGGTACAGGAGAACCTTCATCCGTGTTCCCGAATGCTGACGACGAAAACGGCTAGCGGACGCCCATCACGCTTTTCATTCGTCTGTTCAGCCTTCCATTGATATAATCCTCGCTGCATTCATGCCTGTGGCTAAACATATCAGTTACTGGTTGCATGCATGCATTTTTTAATGCGTCAAAGCAGGGCTGCTCCTCGGTATTGCTGGCGTTCATTAGTCCCCATAAGGCACAGGCAGGTTTTCCTGTAAATGCGAGTCAGGAGTGATTTATCAAGTTCAGAGATCTTCGAAGGAAAGTAAACACTGCTGAATAACTTACAAACGCCGCACACAATGCATAGTTTCCAGTTTGTGATGCTGTAACCTATAGAATAATTTATCGTGTAATTGTTAGTACATTTGCCAAAGTAAAGCTACAAATACGGAGTGATAAATATTTACGGCGCGAAGCATTTCGTTATGGACAGTTGGATGGATTATTTTCTTCGAAAGTTAGTGGTGCTCTGCAGAGCGCCGCAGAGCGATTACAGGCACGGCGAATTGTTCACATCCTACAATACTTTACTTTCTTTCCGCTTTCGACTGGATGCAAGGGCACATTTATTATGGGCCTTGAGCACGAGCCTTTAATGCACTGTTCGAACATTGATCTTCTGTCAGCCCTCTCTGCAACAATTTTAAGGCTACGAACTGAAATTTTGTAATTAGTTAACTACTATTATTTGCAGTTTGCAGCAATAGCACTCTGGAACACCTGGATATCAAATGGCGCTGGTGTAAGGGGTTAACACGTAGAACTATTTATTTCCGCAAAAACACGTTCCTGCAGCTCTACATATAATCCACAGTGAAATACTGGCGGGTATTCACTATGCCAAGGCCTAGACAAAAGTATGCCGGTGGTAAAACGCTTTTAACATAACTCCTAAACACAACCTGCACTCCTCATTTAGTCTGCCCTCTAGAAGGCAAATTGTAGCGCAAAATCCAAAAGGTTGTCATGATAGCTTTGTCAATTACACAAGCGGCCCTCTTGGTCGTAGCATTCCAGTTTATCAACCCATATACTGGATCTGGATATTAAATGACAGCCGACTTCCTAAGTATTAGAGCGCCTGGTGAGCTGCGCAAGTATACTGTAGGTGCGGACAAAAATAAAAGAACCATGGTTTGACATTTAACATTTTTGAAGCATTACCTAAATTAAATTGGTAGCCACGATCTGCACGCGCTTGTTGAGAACGCCAGCGCGCTTTCTCATCAACACACAATGTTTCTGTATTTTCAACAGATAAAGCGTTCATGCACTTAGAAAGGAATCGCGAGCTCTCGAACAACCATCCTTGAGCACTCACGATTTGGATATCGGATGGTCTAATAAATATAGTTTTATTCAGGCATGCTACAAACTACGGAGGGCCAAATCATAGGACAATTTCTTTAAAATTATTTATCTGGTTTGTTAGCTTAAATATCGGCAGTATGAACCGCGTTTTGCATATTTGTTGTCATTATATAGGCTCGTGAGAACAACTAAGAAAATCTATTTAAAAATCTACCGCGAAAACGGACTGATTGCGTGGTCATTGTTCTAAAGAAAGCATGTTTCTTTGTAGTGCTGTAAAATTTGTTGCCGGTTCTGCTCATTATCACACGTTTAAATCGCAGGTGCCTATTTAAAACCAGAAAGCTCAAACGCACTCATTTCATGCTTCCGTAAACGCCACTCGTTCTGGTACATGAGCTGTGAAGGCGTCTCCAGCAAGGCGTCAAGTGTGTTCCTGTGACTTCAGCTATATTTTCAGAAGCGTTGCGACGATTTCATTGAACAATTACCACTGGCGACGCACTTTATGCCTGAAGCAAAAGCAATTATGCCTGAAGCAAAAGCGCTCGGCTACTGCAGAGTATTTTATAGTGAAAATTGATTTTGCTTTCCACGGGGGGAACAAAGCGTCTCTGCCCTTTTTTATTAGAACTTTCTGACGTGAAAAAATAGTATTCCGGAAGCAAGGCAGTGTATCTTTAGGAGTTCTCAATTGGTGCCGCTTGCAATGCAGTAACTGCTATGATTCCTTAAATAAGTGTTATTTTCATCAATGCATTCACTCCTGTGTTGCTTCAAGGCGCTTTACCTTCTTTCTTAACGTTTTCACAGCTGGGTTCCGATACATAGGTTTCAAATAAATTAAGAAAATATAAACGAACCGTACAAATAAGGGTGCTACAGAAAAGAGCGGCACCGTATAGTTCTTATAAGAGCCGATACACCTTATCAGGGAAAAAACAATGATTTCACCTTACGACAGCTCAGCGCTCTAGTTCTTGCACCTTGGTAACTTTAGGCGTTTAATTCGCCGATAATTTTCTCTTTCTTACCCATACCACGTAACTTTATGCGTTCGTTTGATATGTGAAGCCCAAAGTTGAACATGAATTTCTAAATTGCTGCGAAACCCTGGCCGGAGGAAGTCAGCCTTTCGCAGGCTTGACGAAACACAGCATGCTCTACAAGAAATATCAAGAGTATGCATAGAAAACCTGATTGATATCTTAACTGGATGCATAGGCATTTATAACCGGATTTTTGATCTAATCTATAGATTGCCGCAAGAAATTTTCGTAAGGGTCTACAGAACCCATATCATTAAATCAATGTGAAACGGTGCAGCTGTCCCATCTCTTGATCTAAACGTCCAGTGCTACAAATTCACACAAAATTTTTGATCATAGGAAGGCCATCTTACATGTCAACACCGGAAAATATAAAATATAGACATAAGGAGCAGTTTGGTCGCAAGTAGCAGTCATGCATTCACTTACCTATAGTTGTGTCAAAGATCTGTAGTGTCATACAAGTATCTGTTGCTGACAAAACTGTGTACTTGCTTTGTAATCCAAACGGAAGCGTCTCTGAATCTGAAAATAAATCCTTCACTTGGATATAATCTTGTGGGAAAAGTTTCAAATGATTCCAAAAGTTTAGCCATTAACATAGCAAACTGTATTAAAAACAAATTTCATTTCAAACTGTTAAAGCAAACTTTTATCAAACGGGTATAACTTTGGGGACTCTTCGAAAAAGCATTCCAAGAAAAGTAACACAAAAGACGGTCACAGACACTTGTCTTTGTACTGTTACTTTTGTGCTGTTGTTTGCCAAATTACGCTGAACCATTACTTGTCTTTCTCGTCTCGTGATTGCGCTAGTCTTTAACAAATTATTCAGAGCAATTTGCCAATTTGTCGGGAACATGTTTATTCAGTAAGGCAAATACTGCCTTGTCTTGCCGCTTGGCTATGTTATTTGTGTATTTCGACCCGTACGAGTGCGTATTATTTTGCTACGGGAGAAGCATCAAGACCGCTCTTGGGCTGTGTAATCATCACGGGCATAATTCTTTGTGATGTTCGAGTTTGGTCACAGGATTTAAAACGGCTGGTGTGAAGATTTCTCTGCTGTCTTAAAATTCAAGGCGGTCGTAGAAATCCTGACAACGAAAGTCCTCCGTCTTCCAAGCAGACATGCTGCTATCACCGTTGCCGAGTTGTCATCTTTTCGGCGCAGGTAACATAGTAAAGAATATCTTCGTGCAGTACTCGAGACTGCCCTTCTTTTACCCTCGACATTATCCACGCCACTTTTGACGAACTCGAATGTATATACAATACCACTGGTGTTTTTTTTTTAATCTTTCTAAAGCTACAATTTGGTCCCTACATATCTTTAATGACTGTCTCAGCTTTAGGCTCAAGTTCACGTTGAGGTTTCCATGTTACTGCATACATGCACAGTTATTAACAACATGACGCTCCCTAAAACACCAATGACAGAAAAATTTGCTGTGGTTTAGCTGCGGTTATAACTGGAAGGACGCGATAGCTACTGCTGGCCGAGTGGAAGTCGCTCAGTCGAATTGCAAACTCATTCTTTCGCCGCTCCGTTTCGCTGGGCGTTCCTTCTTCATATCCGTCCCAGGACGTGAATTCACTCTTTCCCCCTCTCCACTCTTCCCTCTTCCACTCGGTTTGGCCAGCGCGCCACGCCGCCGGCAGCTGCTCTGCACCAAGTGACAAACCACGTGACGAGCTACCGCGCCGCCACGGTGGCCACGGGGTGGCCACGGAGTGACCACGGGCCACTGGCTCGAAATTTTAGCGTAATGTAGCTATCGCTACAATAAGTGCGACAATCTCCCAACGGCCACTCTCCCACGCGGGCCACTCGTCTATGTGGGGCCACAGGGGCACTTAGTGTGCTGCTTGGGAAGGTCTACAAAACGGGTCCTGGAAGAATGACGTTGTACACGACAGGGACCGGCCTATTCAGACTATTTAGCGCTGTTTTCTTGATGATGTGAAGTCCATAAGAAGCCCTGTAAAATAGCTGTTGTATGGGACACAAGGCTTCTACACATAACAAGAATATCTGGGAGACTGCGTACTTCAGAACATAGGCTGTGATGACGGCCGCCTCCAGCTTAACACAAATTGCCGCGCGCATTCATTTTCAGCCGCTTGGCTACATGAAACAAACGGGACTTCGATACCGTCCCGTGCACCAAGGGCTCTGCCAAAAACATTTAAGCTTGCCAATATGCTGCGAAAGCATACACCCAACTACACATGTATCTTGTAACTAGGGTGCTTGCAGTGAATCGTGCGCAGAGAGGAACTGGTAAAAAGGAGAACTGAAGTTTGCCACATCGCGAGCCGGCAAGAAAGTGTTGCGCAACTTTACAAATTAACGTACTCAAAGAAAAAAGCCAATGTGGTTCATTTATTGTTTGTTATATGTTGCTTTAAAAATTGTTTCTTAGTGAAAACAAGATATCGAACGTATAGACTTTATAGGAGCGCGCATAGGAAGTACGTTAGCATCGTTACAATGCATAGGCTTCGTTATAATCAGGGTCTATGGTATAGGCTCTAATGTATGGCAGAGTCTTGTATAAAATGATATTCTGTGATAATAAAGAATTAGATAGAATTCGAGATGAGCATCCTTACGAAGGCGAGCCCTCATGAGGGCGTCCTCATCCTCGCCTCATGAGGATTTCACTCGGTGCGGTGAGGGTGAGCGAGCGTGGGCGCAAGAAAATTCATGAGGATGAGGGTGAGGGAGGAAAGACACGGTGAGGTGAGGGCGAGGGAGGGCAAGATGCAGTGTCTGAGGGCCAGAGTGTTGGCCCGAGCCGTACTCCCTGCTAATATTTTTGGCCTGTGCAGCCCGTTATGGATCCCCGTTCTAAAGCGCTAGTTGTTAGGGAGAAGGTTCCCAGTGAAAACGTAGTTTCTGCAGTGTGGTGTACCGCGTGCAGTGTACCTCAGTCTACCTGCAGTGTGGAGGTCCCTGTCGCCGCGATTTACTACACCTCTGACAATGCTATACCGAAAAGAAGAGCTCTTCTAACTCAAAAAGCCGATTTTTAAAATTGTGCAACGATTTAGGTGGAAAACCCTGCATAGTGTGCTAACAAAGAGGCACTGGTCGGGCCGTTCGGGTGGCCGCTGGTCCAACGAGGACCGTGGTACCGCAGCCAGCATTTTCATTATCAGCCCGGAGTCTGTCAGAACATCAGAATTTATAGTAAAACATGCAGAAATTATACGTTTAAGGCTGTTGAATTCCCAAACTCTAAGCATTGCTGCCCGGAACTAAGTAAGATTTCAGCTCAGTGAGGTTTTAAAGAACTGGCTGCAGTTGAAAAAATGCTTCTGCGAAATTCTACTCTCAAATCAAAGCCTGTTGGCGGCACTAGTGTTGAATTTTTCTATTCATACTTTCAGCAGTTCAGTAGAGTCGTATGTTTCTATTTTTGCTCGAATTTTGATATAAGAAAACGCGTTGTCGCGATGGGGTGGGCAAATCCAACCATTGCAGTTTTACTATGAAAATAAAGCACCAGCTTGACCACCTTGGTCTGAATCATCTCTCGCTCCAGCTTGTGCGAGGTGCTACGAAAGGAAAAGTTGAACTGCCCTCAAAATAATAGGATCATCTTTTTGATTAATTCTGTCGGTGAGACGTGTGACCACGGAAATGCGCGACTGATTTTATGAATAAAATTTCCTGCAGGCATAGTAGGGAATTGATACTCTGCGTTTAGTAATGCGTAGATGTGAAAGAAAAAAATTACAGGTGGTTATGCTTAGGGTTAACCACGAATTATCGTGTCCTGGTTTTCCGTGGTGTACGTTGACTTTCTATGCTTTTGCTTGACCTAGCTGAACTGGCTTACTTCGGTTGATATATGATATGAAGTAAGTTAGCGTGCTAATGAATCATTTTAGACATTTACTGCGGTAGATTTGGTAAATTCACTACATTCACAAACCCGTGGGAATCGTTCAGTCCTGACTCAAGGAGTTAGTGCTGTACTTTAGTGAACCATTTGATTTCCGAGTGGCCTGAATAATGATTTATTTTAAGCGACAGCATAAGAGCCTCACTGCAGCGGAAGGCCGGCATCGCACTGGGGGAAGACACTAACAGAATAAAAAACTTCACAGCTGGGGGAGTTCCGCTGGCCGCTGCATCATACCCCTACGCCACCACATCTTTCTTAAGCATGATATTCATTACATTGAAAATATATTCCTTTTACATTAAATAATTTACAAGGCTTTGAGGAAACGCCATGAAACACACCGCAAAACACACACAGAGCGCTAGAGCGAGGAGCACATCACCCAGAGCGAGGAGTGCCACTGCGATTTATAGTCGGTCGGTTCATACACTTCCCTCAGATGTGGGAGAATTCTTAACACCCTGCCTGTACGGATTGCTAAGTAAAAGTGTGCATATTCTAGGTCTTCTACTTCATTCATCTGGGGCTGGAACTCCGTTGCTAAAAGCAACACGTAAGTCGGCTCACGCTACTCTCGGTCTGATTCGAAGAATAGCTATGCGCTCTGGCGGAGGGCGTTCTGATGCTGCCCGTCAGCTTGTGCACTTGATTCTCCAGCCGCGGACAGTGTACAAGTGCCAATTTCATCGCCTCGCCTGTCGACAGCGGTACTCCCTTGAAGCAATCAATCGGGAGGCTATGTGCTCCATAACTTATCTCCCTCGTATTACACCAGCAAGAGTACGCTCAACCTAATACATTAAGTGGAATCATCGACAAGCGTGAGGCAAATAGAGCATGCAAGATGTCGCTTCAGCTGCATCTGTTTACGGACTCTTCCTCTATGGTCACACTGTCAACTCACAGACAATCGCTCCTCTGCTTCGCCGCCGGCATCCGCTGCGCATCTACCTCCAGGGTGCATAACATACACCGATGCATCACACACAGCAGTGCAGGGAGTTACAGCAGCTTAATTCCCGCGCTACATATAGCGCGGATACTTGCACTCCCTTGGCTTGGAGCTTCCAGAGGTACACGGTGCAATTGCTTACCTTCTACTCGTACCCACTTTCGATATTGTTCACACTTGCACTGACTCCCTTGCCGCCCTTAAGGAGCTGTCCGGCGCACATTGCAAATTACACATTCCATTTACCAACTCTGCAAAAAATACCCCTCTCCTGTGCGTATACACTGGATTCGCGGCCATGATCACGATCCGCATAATATTACTGTGGATGCAATTACCTTGACAAATCAGACATCCCGCCACCTTCCCGTCTTCCCCCAGATCCGTTTCTGTCCCATGTTTCTGAGAAACAAGCTTTGCGTCAGCGAACACGCGCTCTAATTCCTCCGTGTCCTAACCCTCTCCCCCTTATAGTCTCACTCGGGAGGAGGTGTCTGTCTGCCGGATTCAGGCACAGGTACCTCTGTGCGTCATCGGTGGCGTGACAAACGCTTCAAAATGACTGACAACTGTCCCCATTGTGGTGCTGCTCCTGAAATTTCCCGGGTGCAGCCTCCGTGAGACGACGCTTCCTAAAGACAGTAGGCCTGCGATGGGACGTCGAAGGCGACTAACGCAAGTGGACTGTGGTTAATGGAATCTGGTTAATCGTTTTAACGAGAACTTTTGTTACTTTTTAAGCGAGTCCTCTCTACACTCCTTCTTCTAACTTTCTCTCCCTTTCTCATTATGCATAAATGCAATCATCTCGAATAAAAAAAAGCTGCTAATCAATCTCCTCATCTTCGCCACGTACCCGCGTTCGCGCGTGTTAAATTGCTAGTCTCCCACGCTGTTGTTTGAAAGAGTGGTTTTCATCATCTTCCATCCGGGCGCGTAGAAGGGTCATCAGACGAGCACGCAGCAAACCGCACGAAATGGCGGGAGATTAGAAGCAGTGAAATTCTTAAGACCTAGTGCTATCGCAGTGTCACCGGGAAATGATAATTAAGCGAACTACAAACTTTCCTTGTTCTGAGTCGATTCTGTGCTTAGCATTTAATCTAAGCGTCACAGTAAACGCTACTGCATAGCTTTAGAAATATGCTTTCTGTACGTTAGTTTTAGCTCAAAGGCACAAATAATGCGTTGTCTCGTCTTAGCAGTGCATAGAGATAACAATGAAATGTTATAAGTGCAGGGCACATGTATGCATGCACTACATGCCAGAAGTAAATGCAGAGTGATATTTTGGGGCTCAACTCATAGCTGTCTCGGTTTTGTCTCACGTGTTAGCGCAGACAACACACACACGTACACGCGCACATAAAACAATATAAGCATCTAGCTTGTCGTCCAATAGTGCCTAGAGGGCTTTTCTTATTACTGTTTATGGTTATTACTGTAATGTTTATTCCCCAGTAATATCGCCAGAAGTTTCCGACTACAAACATAACGAGCTTCAAAACGACTGTAAGTGAAGGTGAGGGTGAGGGAGGGCCGGATAACTTTTCAAATTTAGGGTGAGGGTGAGGGAGGGAAAGTAAAAATGAGGGAATTTGCCTACCCCTGGATAGAATGCACTAGCCATACGGCTTGTGTCACTGTGCTGGAGCTTCGGCTGTGGAAGTTAAGGGACGCTTAGGAGGAATTGAAGTTGGCCTGTATCGAAAGGGTAAGGCTGTTTAATCGGCAAGAGAAGATTCTCACAAAAAAACAGAGTTTATAAGCCAGAACCCAAACAAAACCAAACATGGGACTCTCCATCACCGGCAGATTTCGTAAGCAAAATGCGCTCGTCGACACAATCCACCACGATTCCAAGCCTACGCTACACCGTTATTCGCTCTAAAACGGGGCTAACCCGCCCTTTTCGGGAAGGAAGTCACGATTTTCAATAATAATAATAATAATAATAATAATAATAATAATAATAATAATAATAATAATAATAATAATAATAATAATAATAATAATAATAATAATAATAATAATAAGTTATTTCCAGGTAATTGTACGTGATAGTAACCAGCCCGTTTAAGCAATAATGTTTGCGAGCGTGGCTGGGCAGTACAGCATGACTGCATCAGGACAAAGCCTTGCACAAGAACAATCATAATGTTGAAAGCACATAAACATTCTAAAGAAATTAACAAATACATGTAAGTCGCAAAGTAGCGAGGCTCAAAACAAGGTGTTAGTACTGGTATAGTATATGAACAAGATTGTATTTTCCTCAATGCATACAAAAATACCAGACAGGGCATTTTTCAAACTGAATTATCTTTTCAGCACTACATATAAAGCAAAAGCATTGTTTCAAAATATTTTTCTAATAAGGGCAGCATACGAAAAGCATATGGTGTCATTCATTTAACTGCACAAATGACCGTATAAATGCCATAACTTTTCGACCAGAGGTGAAGGTGTTGTCGGTTTCAAATTTGTTGAAACAAAAAGGTACATGAAATGCTCGGGTTCTCTTTCCATACTTGGTGTACACGCGTGGAATACTAAATTTCTTTATGTGGCGTAAGGGTGGTGATTTTAGGTTTTCCACTGTGAAGGAACATGAGAAATAATGTTTGTATAAAATATGAAATAAAAACTTTTTTTCTAGGAATAGCACATTAACACGATTCATGCTTAATATGAAACTGTCTACCATGACAGTCTGCATGCTAAATTTTTAAAACCGCTATTTATTGCATTTAATTTGTATGCGTCTCCGGAATCGTAAATAGTAAGACCATATCTTAGTACTGATTCACTTAAGCTCTTATACGCCATTTTTCCTATAGGTGCATCATATAACTACCTCAGGGAGTATAGATGTGCACATACCATTCTTAGTTTCTTTGAAACTTCCGTAATCTGAACATTCCAAGATAGTGTGCTGTCGAATGTCATTCCTAAGTATTTTACGCTGTCTATTAGTTGTACTGGGATACATCAACAATTCTCGGAACAAGAGTTATGTAAGGAAATTGGCTTGGTATTTGTTATGACTTTATGTGGATTGCGGAAACATATAAGGCTTGTTTAACGACTATTGCATTGCTTGAAAACCAAGAGAGCACACGCTCTATATCTGTTTGAAGTATACCTCCGAGTTCGCTAAAAGAGGCTCCTGGTAGTACAAGGGCCGCGTCATCTGCGTACAAATACAGCTTGGATAGTAGCGGTAAAGTGGCAACTTCAATAACGCAAATATTGAATAAGAGGGGTCCTAGGGCAGACCCTTGAGGTACTCCTAATTTAATATCCGACAATGTACTGTAACAGTCACCTATTTTTACACACAGTTGCCGATTTTTGAAATCACAGAAAAAAAATTGCTGGTAGTGCCCCCTGAAACTAAAATTATCTATTTTATGTAGCAGAAGTTGATGATTAATTGTATCAAATGCTTTTTGAAGGTCAGGAAAGTGTTAATGCAATACAATTTTGGTCAATTTCGGAGCAGATTAAACCATTAAAATCTTCGGTAAGGCGAGTCATATTGTATCCTGATCGAAAGCCATCGTGAGCTTGGCTATGTAATTTGTACTTTTCGCAGAATGGCACCATATTAACATGCACAACATTTTCAAGGATGCAGGCAATAGATGAAAGGTGTACAGTTATCGTAAACACTTCGTGATTCTTTTTAAAAAGTGGCCTTACTACGCTGGTTTTCAATTTATTATGAATATTACCTGTTTTTAAGGTTTCCTTGATGGCGTGAAGCAACACTGCTCTTAGATTACCAAGTGAACAACAGTATCCCTTGTTCTAATGCCATCGTAGCCAGGCGATTTTATGATTTTTAATGTTTTTGCTATGTTCCAAAGTTCAGTTTCTGAGTTGGGAGGCAGGTAAGAAGAATGGACATTTGAGTTATTTGCTGCTTTTTGAGTACCACACAAAATATTATGCGCAAGTAATTTCTTCACCGAGTCAATGAAATATCTGTTAAAATCTTAAGCCAGTTTATTTCTTTCAACATTCGGGAAAGCTTGTTTTATTTTATCATATATTTTACGCCTAGGTGATCTTCCTAGAACCGTGTTTACTATACTCCAGGTTTTTCCAGAATCGTAGTGAGAAGCGGAGAATTTCTGTAGGTGATAATGTTTTTTAGCCACTTTTATTTTCGCTGTTATTTTATTTCTGATTTCTTGAAATTCTTGTTTTGTACTCTTATCAACTGGCTTTTCCTGGAGCTTTTTCTGAAGGTTTGTTTTATTGGAGCAAAGCTCAAGAATTTCTTTGTCAATCCATGGACTGGGGGGGTTTCTTCGTTTTATCTTAATTTTGCTTTGGGAGTTGCGTTATATATCAGCAAAACTCTGTACCAATAACTCATAGCAGTGTAAATGATCAGCACATATGAGCCTGTCCCAGCCGAAAAACCTTATTTGTTTGTCGACATTAGCATTGCTCAAAATTATCTTCTCCTGGAACTGTTGGCCGCATTAGTCAACATCTCCCAAAACTGCCAAGGCCACAGTATATTGGTCCGCTACTTTTTCCTTAACTACACAGCCAAAAGAACTGCCTTTACACATAGCCGGGAAGTGTCTAAATCTAGTCACTCAGATACAAATGCGCCCGCTGTTGCCGTGAAAAGACAACATAGGCAGAAATAGCCAGAGAACCAAATTATAGTGAAAACAATAATGGCGGTTCTTGTCCTCAGTGTCCACTTAAACAAAAGGAGTTCGGTATCCTCATAACCCAATGGAAGACTCCTGCTGACGCAACGCACGTCAACTCTTTTTTCGGCTTTCCAGGAAATAACTTCATTTGGGAAGTTCCCGATAGGACAGTTTCGTCGCGAGGCGGAGTGTCAGTCTGTGCATCTCCTTGGATGCCTCCTTGAGCATTGGAACATTCGTCTGCGCGTAATTGCTCTTTAAGATTAACAGTTAAGTTCCTCTACTGATTACTACTTTGTAACCTCTTCTAAGAGGGTAGGCTGCGGCTCCCGTCATGCTTTCGTGGTCATGAAAATTGTGGACGCGCTTGTCAATATTTTTTGCCCATGCCGCTCCTTGCAAGTTCAGAAGGGGCCGAGGTTTTAAACGACGCAAATCCTGAGTTCTAACGAAAGCCGTCTGTTTGGAATGGTACACGAGGAACAAGAAATGGCACTGCCAAAAAATTACGGAATGACGGTCCGGCTGTCACGCGATAGCATTGTTCAAAGTGAAGGCAGAATCTTGCGGTTACGCTTTAAGTACGGCGCGTAACGCAGCCCAAACAGGTTTTGTAAAGTAATGTAGGAGGATTCCAGCGTTGCGATTCAGCCGACACGCTTGCATATGTATAATGAACAAGTTGAAGCTGGTTAATTAGAACACTCACGCTGCTCTTTGCATACTTGTGGCACTAAATATTTTTATTGGTTCAATGAACGCGAACAGACCCTTCCAGGTCCATGTTCGACCCCGTTTCCCCGGAAGTGCCCTGTGATTGTATACGTTCTAAGCGTCAGTGCACGCTTAACGTGCATTGCTCTGTCATGACGTGCAGATAACGCTTGTGTCAACATGAAATCTCGGCAATAATTTAGTACAGGTGAAAAGCAAGCCAAGCAAGGAAAGATCTTCCAGGCGCGTTTACGAATCCTATGCGCTGACTTCCCATCTTTACGTCTCGCAAAGTCGAGGAACATTGATAGAAGGTTGCGATAACACAAGGGCGACGTGAAAAATTGGCGTGTCGCTTCGAATGGGCTAAGCAAACATTCGACATTTCTTTTCCGCAGCATCAACTGGCCACAGGGACAGCTGCTTGCAATATTGAAATGAACGGCTGCGCAAATCAGGACACAGACAAGAAAGAGACGCCACATGCGCACACTACCAACTGGTTTTTCTATGTGTGACACTGCTTTTGCTAAGAGATGGCCCCTTTGTTTCGTTTTTTTTAATTTCTTTGATCAGAGATATCTGTTAGTCTAATCTGCAGTATATAGTCTGTTAACCTGATGAAGCGGCTTTTCATACCACGTGCTGGGTTCGAAGTGATAATGGATGAGTATCATGCTTGAGCGGAACTGTTTAAATATGCCACCTTTCCATAGAATAAACAGTTTGTAGTGTACGCATGTGGCGTCTCTTTCTTGTCTGCGTCCTGATTTGCGCAGCCGTTCATTTCATCATGCACCAACTCGCCCCTCAGGCAGTTTTTCTGCTTTCAATAGAAAAGTACAAACCCTAAACGCCCTCTCTCTCCTCATTGATGAAACAGACACAAACGCTGAGTCGCATCCTTGCCATCAGTAAACAGCAATATGCCCAGGTTCCATCATGTGTTGCTCTTAAAGCGGTCACCTACGTTTGACCTTCATTGTGCACTAGGCTTTCATGAGGGAGCCGAAACCTCAATTCATCTCTTCTTTCGTAGGCGCTGTTGATTTTCTTCTTTAATTAACGACTTTGTGAGCTGCCACGTAATCACAGACGATATGCTGCGCTACATTTCGAAGTATATTAAACTGGCCGCTAAAACTCCAGCGATGCCGCTAAAACTACAGGATATGCGACTCTGGCTGTTCACTACCGCATGAAGGCTGACACCGTCAGCAGGTCGTGTCCTGTACTGTTGAATTATTTTTTTTCAATTTTCAATGTCTGCTATTCATCCCCAAATTTTCACCTATTATTTTTATAATGAAAGTAAAAGATTCGAATGGTTAATTTAGGCTGCCTAGATGACCGTGCAACACAGTCGCGCTATTGGTATTTAACAAGACGATATCGCACGCGGTATTTGCATAATTCTCCTCCCCAGCTTCCTGCCCGTAGCAGGTTCTCACATTCTCCTTATCTGAAGCCTCAAAACGATCGTCTATGCCGAACAATTGCGACATGCGTTTGAATTATATGAAGTATCGCACACCGCGCATTCCGATTGGTACATTATGCTAGCTTTGTTTCCCTCTCCCCGTCGCCGTAGTGCCATCTCAGAGGTTTTAGTAGTGCAGAGCAGTATCTTCTTGCAATAAGCATACATCCTAGCTCACCTACTCGCGAGCGCCCGCGCACTGGCAGCAGTCTGATGTGACTGCCTTCACCGTCTACCAAAGTATACGCGGCAAAGCCCTACTACCCCAGCCCCCTGGCTTGCGCTGTGCAAACCAGCGCAGACAAAGACGCCCATGACCGCGCTGTGAAACTATCCCCCTAAAGCACTACATAGAGTCTTCGCTATAATAAGTTGGTTCAACAACACAGAAACACTGCACTTTGTGGTGCCCAAGGCGCTTACTTGTGTTGCGCTGGTTGGGAACGACCACATGCACATGCCTGTGAGCACAGATTTGGGCAAGGGGAAACCCCAGGGAAGAGGTGCATTTTTTTTGTTCTGTAACGTTGGGGTTGCGGTCAGTGCGGAGAATCACTGCTCCGGTTAAATCTTTGTCAGCAAGTAACAGCTCTTTAATAAGCATACAAAAACAGTGAAGCAAAAATGGCATGAAATATCGCTCCTCTGGCACTGCAGGCATTTAGGCGATATCTTTGCATGTTATTTTGCGGTGTTACTTCTATTATGTGACCAGTAATATGCGCAAATCTTTATCGCAACATGCGGGACAGCTGTCATGCAAATGCTTTATATAAAATGGAATTTCATATAAACAAACCTTGCTTTTTGCCGCTTTTGAGTTCAATTGTTGTGCCACCCAGTCCATGCTTTACCTTGAACATGACATTTTCTATTCTAAAAGAAAAAAAGCGTCGTAAATTTAAAGGTCAGACTTGCCAATATTTCAAAATGAAAGGCCTTAAAATTTTACTAGTTTTATTAAGCTCATGCTAACGGCCACTTTGTGTAAAACAAGCCTATAACAGAAAGCCTTTCTTTCATAAAACAAGCATGCCCTCACTTCTTATATTCTGCTATATTACGCTACTCAGATCACGGCTAGCAAATGCTTTCGTGATCCTTCAATATTTCGTAATATATGTAGTCAAATAGTCTTGTGTTAGCGGTCTCAGAAAAGTGGGGCATTTTTTTTTACATTAGGAGTGGTGACCTATAAATCTTCTTGAGATTGAAAACGTTCTACAGAGGTCTTTGCGGTTGGGAAAAGGATCAGAGAAACCTTGGCCGGTATTTTCAGAAAGTAAAGGGTAAAAAGTACTCAGAATTCCACCATTTGATGACTCGTCCCCCGCCCCAAAAAACGTCACCGGAGAGCAAAGGATTAAGGCGATTTATATAACATCTTCTGCTCGAAGTTCTCGGCGTCGTATATTGGCGAGTCGACGAACTTCCCCGAAAGAATGAAGCAACAAAAAGCGGATGTCAAACAAATTAACAGGAGTCAAAGTATGTTGACCGAATACTGCGTGCACGTGACGACAAGATTGACTTAGAGGGAACCACAGTGCCGCACACGCAGCCACGCCCGTGCAGGAACCTCTTGTGTCATGGCATAGTCAGCCGACGCGGGGGAGTGCTAACCGCTCCCTAGAGACCCTTCCCCCCTCCTACATTCACGGTCAACGGCCAGTGACGCGGCGGCTGACGGAACAAAGGCTTAAAAAGGTAAGCGGCAACTCGCCCGCAGTCACACCTTATGAGGAAACTGAGTAGGTCCTGAAAGTAGGTTCTGAGTAGGTTCTGTTCCGCTGGCTACTTACACTCTTACATCGCTTTATGTGGATATCAACTAGGAAAACAAGCCAGGTCATGTTTTTAAATTTAAGTATTATTTTTAGTACAGGATGCTTTCTTCGCAATGATACGACACAGCTTTACTATCGGTGGTAGTACATAATCAGTTGTTTTTTCTCGCTGTTGGAACTTTAACTAATTAAGTCTATCTAATTGCGCCCCGCCTACACTTAACAAATATCATCGTATTTTATTAGCCAACTAACACTGAACTGGTTCTTGGTAAACGTTAACTTAGGTTGTTACTTGATTGAACGCAGAAGAAAGAAGCCTGTTCGCACTTGACGGCAAGGAGTTTTTGCGGTTTCTTCAACAGGTAAACATGGTTTCATAGCTTCAGCAAGGTAATAGATTTTCAAAGCACCAACATCATGTCAAGAAGATTATAGAATCGATACTTACTGTTTGGTCAAAAGCAGTTCGCCACCTCTGAAAAAAAAAGCGACATATTATTTATTCATTTTATTCCCACGCTCCTGTGTTCTTACTAGTAGAGCACGGTGCCATTATTTTTCTTCACGTAAAAGGACTAGTAGGAACAACCATTTTCGCTGCCATGCCAGCCTGCTCTGTTTTCTCGCTGATGTTCAACGCTGTTGATATCGCTCATATACATATCTCTCACGAGAGTCTGCGAAATTCTTAATACATTACCTTTCAAATCATTTGATAAACGGTGGCTATGGCATTCTTTAGAGTGTTTTTGATCCTCATTACACCTATAACAAATTTTCATACCAACACGATACAGTTTTAGCGTCATAAATTTTTATTTAGGCATGCGTATATATGGCGGCCTTAACAAGAGATTGTTTACGCGAAAAATATTTGTTCATAGCATGCAGTTTGCACTTGAGAGGAAAGTATTCATTCTTGCCGGGGAATATTTTCTTGAGGAAAAATTGCGATTTTACACAGAGAGAACTAGTCAGGAAAGTGGCTTCTTTGCATCAAAACGTTTTCTCAAACAGCTGCTTTTTCAGAGGTGCGAAATGAATTTTATAGTAAGACGTGCTTCCTAGCAAGACTCAGCAATTCTCATCGGGCAGAAACGCCAGGCAGCCATTCATAAAAAGCCACGAAGCAGCTAAGCTGTAAAATAACAGTGTAGTCACTGAAAACAGAAATATACTATCCTAGAGATAAAAAAATGGTGTACCAGGCCAAGTACGAAAAAAACAAAGCGCGTCATTATCAATTCGTCACTTCCCCTACATACCAGTTCATAATATAGGGCTATCCCTCAATGCACACAGGGCTAGGTCTGGGCGTAGGTTATGTGCCTAGACTTCAAACACGAAACTCGCTCGAATTGTTTTTACTGTGCCTCCAACAGTCTAGTTTATAAAATTGAGTAACCTTTGGTGCTATTCTTCAAGGCCAGCGTAACGAAACGAAACCGCTTTAAAAATCTCACCTGGCACGTTATCAAATGGCACGAGTGTGTGTGTGTGCTTATTTCTACAGGACCGTCTGAAGAACCCTTCATGCTGTGGCCCCAAACTTGAGTTCTCTTGCAAATTCGGGCCTGCCCTGTGCTCTTTTTACTTTTGCGGCCGAGGTATCCAATGCGCCTCTGCTTTCCGGAAACATGTAGCGGCGTGGCGGAAACGATTTTAACCTCTCGCGTAGACGGTTAACCCATTCGGACCCAGGAGGGTCATTCAAGGCCCTTCGGCTTTGAAGGCCCGACCCGTATTATCGCCTGCACCCGAGCGCTTGTACTTTGTAGGAAAGGGGGCATGTCGTTTGAATGCCACGGCACGTACCCTTCGCGACCTTCGCATACGGTCCTGGTAAGTAGCGGGGCTTTCTCTCCTATTCTTTCACCATTTCTTTCTGCTTATCGTTTTTACTTTTTAAGTCTGAATCGTTGGAGCGCTGTGCCTTGAGCTTTTTGTTTGCTTGTATTTTTTGTTTGTTTCTCTGCCCCAAGAACACGCCGGCGGGAAAACCTCGAGCCTTGCAGTTGGCCTGGCGAGAACGGTGCGTGCGAACGAGAGTGTGGTCAGCCAGCCACTTCTCTTACTGACGCGTAGACGGAGGACTGACACGTAGAGCGCGGTGACGGCAGCCACAAAGACGCGTGGCCCGAGTTCGTCCGTATCCGAGACACCCCATCAGCCCCGCAACGAGCATCCGCAGCCCGACGCTCCCTGCTACCGGACTTTGCCAGTCTTTTGTCATTTTTCTCCACTCTCTTGAACTCTTTTCTTCGTCCTGTCGCTAGCTGCTTCTCGTCCTAATCATTTGTATAGTATTTCTTCAATCGCGTAGCAAAGTTGTATAGTTTCGCCCTCATGCTTCCCACTTCATTTTAATAGTCTTTTATTTCCGTCCGCCTGCTGTGTTTGTTATTTGCCTAGCGCCTACATAAATGACGCTATTTTGAGCAGGTTTCTTTTGTAACATTTCGTTGTTGTTCTTTGCCCAAGTAAAGGGGCTTGTGGCGGAACTTGTCTATTCCTCATGCCTCCGGTCAACGGCTGACCTGGCGTGGCCCCTGTCACCTGTCAGCAGCCCGAAACTTGTCTTTCGCACGCGTGGTAGAGAAGTTTGTCGCTCCACCCTCTCCAAACTTACAGAAAGGGCAGCAGTGCACAGGTTGGCGCGAGTAATTATAATTTTGGTGCCAACTAACTATCAAGCCGCCCACAGTATCCTGAGCAGTTATGAATAAAAAACCAGTGATTACGCTCAATGGTCACTCCCTGAATCGCTGCTTTCATCAAGGCATTAGTATTTGTTTCAAGACAAAAGTCTATCCCGCTGAACTGCATGCAGATTTTCCCTGTACGCGGGCACGTTGTCTACTAAAATTTTTAAAGACTGCCTATCCGTCTGAGTATCAGCTGTCCGCGGTTACCGTTCTCGTTAGAAATGCAAGTCATGCGTGTTAGACAGCGTAATAATGCTGCTTTCCTCTGCATATTTTGACATAAAACGTCCTTTAGTTACATTTCCCCCGCAATCTATGCTTTACTCTCTTCTATGCCTTAATGTTCAGCGCATCTAATTCCTTCGAGTTTTAGCCTTATTTCTAGCTTCGTACGTTAAAACCAAATTTTCCAAGGTCCGCGGAACGGTTATTGTAACTCTGATCGTGGTGCGCATTAAAGACTAACACTCATGACTCAGAGCAGGATACGGTTTAACTAACTCACTCTGGCAGCAGTGTCTCTGGTGTCTAGTTTGCAATTCTTTTTCAAATATTCCGATTGGAGCATTAGAAACCTTTCTTTAAAGCATGTGCAGCGTCCTTGGACATCACTTTTAATTGTGGAACTACTGTAAAATATATTGACAGTAAATCTCACTCACTCCAAGCTTGATAACCGATGACAAGACACCGAGCGCTCCAAACCATCACTTCCCTTTACAGGAGCAGAGTCCACACAGTGACAACTGGCTTTCTTCCACGCATCCAGAGATATTCGCAAGAGCACGATTTCTTCAGTGCTCCGCAGAACCTGCGTACAAAATAATGTTCTTAATTGCAATAGCCTTGCAGAGAACCCGCAAAACATTTTTAAGGAAGTGCAATCAGCCACAATACGTGTCTCAACAAAACTTAACCAATTACAAATTTTTAGTCTCGTGAAAAGTAGCGTTGTAAAGACGTAATAAGCCAATTATTTGTAATTTAAAAGTCCAGCCGTCTTTATTTGACGTATTGTGAACTACAATATCACCTGCGGCCTTTTTCAGTAGCATTCTCTTCAATCTTCTTTGCGCGTGTAAATATAAAATTCCAGCAATATATCTTTGGTGAATTAGTTTACTCTTATGAATTTATTGAAATGTATAAGTATATTCCAACTTTTCTGCGCCGATTCTATCAAGTGCGGATAGTGCCGAAAACTATCTTTACGTGACACGACCGTTTAATGCACCAGACACCCCATTATTTTCTCAGTTGAGGTGTTGCTTATCGCCTTGTTTGTAAACAAACGAACAAATCTGTGTTGAATAACCCGTAACTCCTCATATTTCTTGATCATTGTCAACGGTATTGCAGACAAATCGAAATGCCTACTCTTCTTCTAAAAAATATATAAACTAAAACTCTTCTTTTGTTCACTTTCGAATTTTTACGCACTCCTGTTCAGCGAAGGCAAACATACGACCATGCTGAAAACAAGTTGTTCCACCTAATGTAAAGAGAAGAAATATATTGGCTAGTTTTGGCAAGATGGTTCAACATATCCGTGTCTGGTCACCTACTCTAAATAGTAGCGTTTATGCTTCTCAGTAGCTTGTTTCTAGTGTAAATCTAACCAGTTGCCTCATAAGCACATGCGGGTAAATTGAAGCCTGTTTTAGTAGCTATACAGGAAATCTCAAGAGAAAAACCATGTCTCGTGAAAAAAACAATTATCTGCCAAGCTTTGTACAAGCGTAAACCTAGGCCCCAAAAGCACGAGAAAAACCAGGGCAAGAGGCGCTCTCTACCTCGATGTAATCGACCAAGTGCGTTCTCCGGTGTCGTTGGTTCACCGCGGCGGCCTTAAAATAGCAGCCTGATGAGAAAATATTCATGCTCGTCCTCCAATTATTGGGATCTTACATACAACCACTGTCAGTATAATCTTTAAAACTCGTTAAATTCAACTTTCGTTGCATGAGTGGCGTCATTAGGCGTTGTTTTGAGTCCACTTTATATCCATATAATGGAAACGTCACAGCTATATCAACATTTTCGCTGCTTCGTGGGTAACCGGTGGGGCCTGTAATCTATCGGTGCTGTACGGCACAAAATACTGACTGCCGCTATGCAGCTGTTGGAGAGCTCAAATTTTTTCAAAGAACCCGCGAAAAACACAGATGCCAATTTGCTGTTGCCATCTGTTTTCGGTTCCAATAAGCTGACTTCGGGGGAGGCTCACTGGTGTGTCGCCCCGCGGCCAAGAAAATCTAAGTGTGGCCGGTGGGCCCCGACGCACACGGATTAAGCAACCAAAAATGCTTGCAGCAGTGAACGTGTTAACCGACTAAAATCTCAACATCATACCATAATTGGTCAACTTTACCAAGAAAGAAACGATACATTCATGCGATGCAATAAACCTTTGGCATTCATTATTAAAGCGAAACCATCACATGACTCATGCACACGACAACTCAGCGTCAACCGAAAAATAACGGCATTACAAAACTCGCAATTGGTCGAAGCGGAGTGATGTCATCAAAGGTGGTAAAATACGAGATATTAACGCGCAATAGTCAGTACTAGGAATTGCAACTGCACAGGATACAAAACAATAGAGTCTGCCGCAGTCGCTGAGTTGTCATGGCGCTGCGCTGCTGGCCCGAAAGACGCGGGTTCGATCCCGACCTTGGCGGTTGAATTTCGATGGAGGCGAAATTCTAGAGGCCCGTGTACTGTACGTTGTCCGTGTGCGTGAAAGAACCCCAGGTGGTCGCAACTTCCGGAGCCCTTGACTATGTCGTCACTTACAGCCTTAGTCGCTTTGGGACTTTAAACCCCCAAAAACCATAAAGCAAACAAAATAACAGATAATAGTTATAACAGATTTGTGTACAATGCTAATAGAGCTACAACCGAATTGAATTGAAATTGTTGAAATCGTGTAGAATTCGAAGAGCATTGCAATGCTCTCGGATTGGTCATACGACCGTTCCGTAAGCGCCGCTGGACATTTTTTCTTTCCATTCTGCTTTCTGTTGCGATCTGAAGTGTAAGAAAAACCGCTTTCTTGTTTATTGATTCCAAGACCACCTAAAACACGGAAGTCTGTTCTGCATCTTTGAAATGCTGTGTGACATTTAATGACATTCAATAAAGAAATTGATTAAAAAGTTATATATCGCTGCCTGTACTGACCGAGCAGCAATGTGACGATGTGTAACCTTTGCTTTAACTGGTATTCAAAATCCTGCCGGCTTTTCTAGCCAAAAAAATTTGTCAATGAGCAGTTATAATACGAGCTTCAATTTCAACAACGTTCCAATGAATAATCTGTAAATAACATACTGTTGCGGGAAAGAATATATTTACAGCTATGTACACAAGCGAAGGAACAGCTACGAGCTGCTCTCAGACGACAAAAAGTATGGTGGGGCAGCCTAAAAAGAATGTAAACAATTAAGCCCCTGTCTGTGCCACTACGTATAACAGGCTGCACTCAGAAGACAGTCAGAAGTTCGTTGTCGTCTTCGTCTTCGTCCACCCGTTCACTCACTCAGTCTCGTCGTCGTCTTCCCGCTTCAGGACCCCAGGCTGATGAGACGCCGTCTCGGGGTTATAGTGGCGACGTATGAACGTCGTGATAAGGTTTTAGGCGGCAGACATGGACGACGTCGGTGGAGGGGCCGGAAGACGATGGCGAGCCCGCAAGGGGTGCTATTTCATAGTTCACGTCGGTGACACGGCGCACCACACGGTAAGGTCCCCGGTAGTGACAAAGGAGCTTCTCGGAGAGACCGACGCTACGTGACGGCGTCCAGAGAAGGACGAGTGATCCGGGTTCATATTCGACCGCCCTGTGATGGCGGTCGTAGGCAGACTTCTGGGAAGCTTGTGAGGCACGGAGACGACTACGGGCTATTTGGCGCGAATGCGAGGCCTGGGCGATGGCGTCCTGAGCATAAGCAATGGTGGCGACTGAAGAAGACGGCATGAGTGTGTCCAAATGCAAGATGGGGTGCCGACCAAACAAAAGGTTGAAAGGGGAATAGCCGGTTGTGTCATGCCGTGCAGAGTTATACGCAAAAGTCACATAAGGCAAGGCAGCGTCCCAATCTCGGTGGCCTGGCGAGACGCACATTGCTAACATGCCGGTGAGCGTGCGGTTGAACCGTTCCGTAAGCCCGTTGGTTTGTGGATGGTAAGCTGTCGCGAGCTGGTGCAGCGTGGCACACGAACGACGAATGTCGTTAATTACTCGGGACAGAAAATAACGACCACGGTCGGTGAGCAGTTGACGAGGGGCGCCATGGTCAAGAATGACGTTTTGGAGAAGAAAATCGGCGACATCGGTAGCGCAGCTGGTAGGCAAAGCACGCGTGATGGCGTGCCGAGTCGTATACTCAGTTGCGACAGCGATCCACTTGTTGCCGGAGAGGGACGTGGAAAAAGGGCCAAGAAGGTCGAGGCCAACACGGTCGATGGGTTGTAGCAGACCGGCAGGCAAAGTGGAGGGCCTTTTCCGACGTTGACACAGGGTCGCAAGCGGCAACGTAACGCTTGACGAACGATACAGGCCAGGCCAAAAGAAGCAGTGCCACACTCGAGCGTACGTGCGGGACACGCCAAGGTACGACACAGACTGACACAGCGCGACGGAACTAGAACGAGTAGAAGAAACCTGTGTTTCGTGTTTCTTCTCCTCGTCCTAGTTCCGTTGCGCTGTGTCAGTCTGTGTCGTAGCAGTATGAACCAACTAGCCCACACCAAGGTCCTCTTAGAAGGCCAAGGTGGCCGGCTATCGGCAGATCGTGCAAGTCTTCAAGGACAGAAGAGCGTAGATGTTGAGGTATGACGAGCAGCAATAGAGGACCATCGGAGCGTAGATTGCGGCGATATAAAATGTCATTCTGGAGCACATAAAGTTGCAGAGACGGAGATCGGTTTGCAGAGCGGAGGCCATCAAAGATAGGGCGTAAAGATAAGTCGTGGCGCTGTTCGTTGGCGATATCGGTGAGAGCAGTGATAGCTAAGAGGCAGGGCAGGGTCTCAGCGTCTTCTGCACACTAAACACGAAAGACACGAGACGGGAGGTTTATCCGTGTTCGTCCGCTTTAAAACACCGCATCGTCAGACGAGAACACCGGTAAAACGGTGCACATGATATCATAAACACCGAAGCAACACCAGCTAGAACTGACGGTGTGCTAACGAGGTCCGCAATCGTTCATCAGCCGTCTCTAACGGAGTGGTTGTCGCCATTCGGAACCTTCCGAACGTTGTAGAAAAAAACACCGTAAGGCAACTGAGACGGAGCGAGGTAGAATTCCTGCTGCTGTTCAAAAGAACGCGCCAGTGGAACTGTGTACTTTTATCTGTTTCGCTTAGTTCCGGTACGAAGCAGCAAGTTTTGGTTTCGGTCGAGATGCAATCGACAGCAGGCGGCGCAAAGGATCAGAAGACGGCGAGAGAGTCGTGACTCGTGAGTGCGGACGCTGTGACCGAAGCGGCGTAGGCGCTAGGCCTAGCAGCGCCAGCGGGGCCGTCTCGGATTGCGTCGCAGAATTGAGCGCGGCGGGTTGTCTGGAGCCTCTCTTGGAACGGATATCGTGAGCGGCGACTGTGCGTTTGCCGCTGCTGCTTTTCGATGCGCGACGGAGAAAGGAAAGATGGATGCTTAACCGAGTTCACCGAAGTGGATATCGTAAACGACGGCTGAGCTTGCCCCTCGCTCTGGTTTGCGAATGGCGGTATGGCGCCGTTGTGAGCGAATTGAGACAAGCGCTGGCTTTGCCGCGCCCTTGGCCAGCGGGAGAGAAATTTCTACCTCGACACTGCTGCCCGGAAGGATATTTTTGAATCCCTGCCGTCTCACATCCGTCTCGCCGTCATGGTAAGTGATTTTGCGTCTTAAATATCGTTGTACGATAAAGACGTGAGCAGGCTTGTGTGGAGCGCTGAAGCACTGTGCTGCGGAATGGAGCAAAACATTAGCGCAGTTTTCTTAACGACGCGCTGCCAGTGTATGGGTTGTTTTATATGACTATGCGCCAGCGCTTGAGCACCTGCATTGTCAGTCAATCCCACTGCCTGCGTTATAAGTTCGCCTTCATTCCGCAAAGCATGCACGCACGAGCGCTCTGTAGTACAAGTCTGCTTGCGTCTGCAGCTGAAGTACACCTTGCAAGCGGCTGTATGTTTTCGGCATTGTTATTTTAGTGTCCTCCGAAGCATTTGTGTCATTTTAGTTTGGATATGTGCAGCATTTTTGGCCACTCTTAATTTCATGCATGTTCGCAGAACGAGGTATGCGGCGTCGCTATTAACATAAAAAAATCAGGTCGCTTTTTCTAAAATGCCATGGTTCCCCACAAAAACATAATTTTGCTTATCGTGCGCGTCGCAGCAAATTTATGAATGTGCTCAAAGCTTCTGATGTGCATACTTGTATTCTGCCGTCATAGATTCGGCCGCCACATTTAGAATTCCAATCTGATTATTTGTTGCTTTCAGTCAATGGCGCAATCTCTTTGTCACTGGAATACGAGTGAAAGCGAGAAAGCAACGGCTGTCAGTTCTTGCCTTATGTTCTGCAGTACGTTGCGGCATAACTTCGATGGGTGCAGTATAAACGTGCTGTCACTATTTGTTAAAACATAACAACTGCTTTAATTACAAAGCATCACATACTTCATTGCCTTGCTCACCTATCATTATTGGAGTCAGTAATTCGAACGACATACATTTTATTCATAATGATTTGTTTGGTATCAAACCTGACTGGACATTGTTCTATACAGGTTCTAATCTATGAAGAACTCCAAGGTTGCATCAGTTTAATCTAAAAGCAGTACCAAACAGTTCAGAGTTAAGTCGCAAAGAAAGATGCCCCCTGCAACACTTGTAGGTATTTTTGTGCAAATTATTGGTGGACATAGGCAAGAACTGAAATTTTTGTACGAAAATAGCAGCTCAGTATTTATCTGAGCATCTGATGACTACCTTTTAGGAACAGAATTTACTCAAATTTAGTCATTGATGTCACGAGCCTTAGCAAATCTTGTGTTTTGTGATTATTTATTTTAGAATGGGGCTGGCACAAAGCCCTGGTGTTTCGTTATCTTGCAAAGAGGCGGGATGCAAACAGTGACAGTAAGGAGCTGCTGACCCCCAAGGAATTTTCGTTAAAATTCAGGCATAGTTACTTGTGCAATTAAAAAAAGACAATAGCAGGAATAAGGAGCCAGTGTAACTGCTGCAACTATGCTCAGTTCTGAAAATAGAGTAATTTCATGACTAAACCAGATACAGCGTAATGACACGCAGCTATTTTGGGATTTGCATTGCTACTGTCTCATTTTCACGCGTGTTCACTACCACTCTTTTCAGCTATCCAATAATCCAATGTTGAGACGGTTGTGGTTTCTTTAGACTTGCACGAAATTATGGAGAGGCGATCACCATTATTTGCTTTTGCGAATGTGGTTTTTTTTCATTTTATTGACAAATGGTAATAATGTCTGGATACGGTGCAGCTATTTTTTATTTTCAGTTGGAAAAGAGTGTTTTGTGTTGTAGTCTTCGATGGCATCCAATCATTGTGGAGTGCTACTTCACAAGCTGTGTATAATGGCGATATACACTTTGAACAACACCATACCAGTTTTGTATTTTTAGTTCTTCATTATACACACGCAAATGTGATTCATGGGGAGTACTGATTGTTGCATCCCGGGCTGTTATAGTGCTCAAAATGTGATTCCCTAGAGAAAATTTGCTTCTTCGATGCTCAGCAAAAATTCCTGCAGTCGCCATTTGTATCAAATGTCATGGATAAAGCAAGAGTGGTAGATTTCGTGTGCAGCTGTACCTTTCGAATACGCACTTTGTATCACGCTTCCTTATGAGCAGTGGCTCACCATTGTTTCTTTAGCCTCTAGTTCGATTACAGTTAGGCTGTGTCTGCACTGGTTGCAATTAAATGAGATTGAGCAGCTCAGTTGTCTTATAGCTAGAATATGGTTTTCAAATCTTTGGCACGGAGGCCATTGCAGCATTTTGTTTAACTTTTGCATAGTTGTGGTGGCCCACTAGATGTGATCATGGCTCTAATGGACAAATCATATGTACAGTTGCACCTCTGTAATATGGACACTTTCGTTTCCGAGCAAAATTCTCGCAAAGTGATTCATCCATACTAACGAATCATGAATGAAAAAGTTTTGATAGGTCAGGTGGCTCCACAGGGTACCGGGATAAACAGTCAGCGTCCTGGTGGCGACGACCGGACTTGTACACTACAGAGTATCAATATTCTTGGAGGCGCAAAGCCCAGCGACCAAGGCGACCGGTGGGATCTTTTAGTGAAGTCAGCCACCAGAGAGCGTGGTGATCAGTGACAACGGCGAATGAGCGGCTGAACAGGTACGGGCGGAATTTAGCTACAGCCCAGACAAGGGCGAGGCACTCGCGCTCAGTAATGGAGTAATTTTGCTCGGCGGCGGAAAGTAGGCGGCTGGCATAAGCGATGACGCGATCTTGTCCCTGTTGGCGTTGGGCTAGCACGGCACCGATCCCATATCCGGAGGCGCCGGTGCGAACCTCTGTGGGAGACGACGGGTCAAAGTGGCCGAAGATGGGCGGAGAGGTTAGCAATTGAACGAGCGAGGAAAATGAGTGCTCTTGAGCAGGGCCCCAGTTAAAGGGGGTGTCGTTCTTAAGAAGGTCGGTGAGGGGGCGAGCGATGTCGGCGAAATCTTTGATAAAACGGCGAAAATAGGAGCACAATCTGCAAAGCTGCGCACATCTTTCGGCGACCTAGGAAGAGGAAAGTCCTTGACGGCTTGAATTTTGATTGGATCTGGGCGGACACCAGAAGCATCAACCAGGTGTCCGAGAATAGTGAGTTGGCGGCGACCGAATTTGCATTTCAATGAGTTCAGCTGGAGTCCGGCGTTACGGAACACTGTCAGAATACTGGAGAGGTGTTCGAGGTGCGTGACAAAAGTAGGCGAGAAAACCACAACATCGTCAAGGTAACAGAGGCAGCTCGACCACTTAAAGCCGCGAAGAAGGGAGTCCATCATTCGTTCAAAGGTAGCCGGTGCGTTACAGAGTCCGAATGGCATGACTTTCAATTGGTATAAGCCATCAAGCGTCACGAAGGCGGTCTTTTCGCGGTCCTTTTCATCAACGGCAATTTGCCAGTACCCCGATCGCAGGCAATTGACGAGAAATATTTTGCGCCGTGGAGGCAATCTAATGCATCATCGATCCTCGGGAGAGGATATACGTCCTTTTTTGTGATGCGGTTTAGGTGCCAGTAATCAACGCAGAAGCGCCAGCTGCCGTCCTTCTTTTTAACCAGGACAACTGGTGAAGCCCAAGGGCTTGACGAGGGCTCGATGATGTCTTTTGCGAGCATCTTGTCCACCTCTTGATTGATGACGGTGCGTTCAGCGGTGAACACGCGGTACGGACGTCTGTGGATAGGAGCGGCATCACCAGTGTTTATGCGATACGTCACTACAGAGGTACGAGCCAAAACACGGGCATAAAAGTCGAAGATGTCGCGAAGAGATGATAAAAGGCACCTAAGATCGTGAGCTTGCATCGGCGGTAGGTAAGAAGAGATCATGGCGGCGTAGTCATCGTTGGTTTCTCGGTTGATGTGGCCGCAGGCAACAGGCTTTGATGAGTAGAAAGTATGTAAGCAGGTGTCCACGACTGATACGACACATTCGGCTGCCGGGCAGAGCGTGGCGAGTGAGATGCCTTGCAGGAGCGGTTAAATAGACGAGCCAAAGTTCAGAACCGGAAGGTACGCTCGGTTGGCCGACATTGTACAGATAGTGTGCGCAAGCGCAATATTTCGCGAGAGGGCGACGTTAAGGTCCGGAGTGACTATGTAGGGACCATCAGGGACAGGAGGAACACATGAGAAAGAAATGTAAGTGGCGGCTCTAGGCGTTAGACGAACAAAGTGGACAGCACAAAGGCGGGGGACAACTGGGGATGGTGATCAGCAGAAAGGGGAAGGTCAAGCTGGACAACACTGGTGGCGCAGTTGGTGAGGGCTGAATGCTCAGACAGGAAGTCGAGGCCAAGAATGACGTCATGAGGGCACTGGTCCAGAACAGAAAACAGAACGGATGTATGGTGGCCGGAAATGGTCACACGGGCTGCGCATAGTCCAACCACAGGAGGCGTTCCGCCGTCGGCAACGCGGAGAACGGCTGGGGCTGCAGGGAAGGGGTCAGTACTTTTCTGACGCCTAGGGCTCGGACAGCCTAGTTGCTCCTCTGTCGTAACCAGGGCAGCTGTATGGACTGGTTAGAGTCTGATGACGAATGCTATACTTGTTGAAAACAGCAGCAAAACCGCAAAACAGGACGGGACTGAGGCAGGCGACAATGCAGGGCGACACTGATAACTGATCATTTAGTTAAAAACATCAAAGCTTATCTGGATCAGTCGCACGTGTAATCTGGCAAGCAGTCGCAAAATGAAGATTAAACATGAGAAAACTGTTCAATGGCAACCATGACAAAAACAATCGCTAAGTGGAAAGGAAGGACATCGTTTAAGGATGACACAACTAACCTGCGTAAAACCAAACAAAAATGGCTGTCGTTTAGTTCTGGTTAAACCTGGACTAATGCGATAGCTACAGCTGGCCGAGAGGAACTCGCTAAATCGAATTCAAAGTCAGTCTTTCGCCACTGCGTTTAGCTAGGCGTTTCTTTATCTTCATCCCTAGACGTCGATGCACTCTCGCCTCCCTTCTCCCCCTCAGCACTCCTCCCCAACTCGGTTTTGCCGGCGCGCCGCGCCGCCGACAGCTGCCACGGCGTCGCCACGCCGACGGCTCGAAATGCAAGCGTACTGTAGGCGCGTGGTGTGCACACCTGCTGCGTGCTCTGACGTCAATCCGCGCATGCTCACAACTCCCGAGGCGGGCGGCGTCTGCTCCGGCGTCGGCGCAGCGGCGAGGCGCGCAGCGCGTGCACCAGCTGCGGGCAATGTGTCACTCCGCGCATGCGCACAGCTGGCGGAGCGGTGGTGCCTCGGCTCCGCGCGCAGCCACGCTGATCTAGCGAAGTGGCTGGCCTAGTGCAGCTATCGCTACAAAACAACGTATTGAAACACTGACAAAAACCCTAATTCTTTCTGGAAAATGGACACAGAAGGCATGCTGACGCACTTATCTGGATGCGATGTAAAGATGGCTACAGCCTCCACTATTCCGCTTTCCAACTGCCCCTTTCTTCTTCCTATAATCTGTGTGCAATTAAGCTAAGGATAGCAGTCTTTACAATTGCGACAGAGATCGGGCAGGGCAGCTTCTCCCCGCCTACTCAAGGAACGCGCATGCTCTTGCATGCGAATGTTTATACATCTGCCAGTTTGGCCGATATAAAATACGGTTATCGAGCGTTTTCTGCAGTAAAAGGGCGCGCACTACGGATGTCCGGCTACTGTAGCAGCCACTCCCCAGTACACGCCACGTTGATGCCCTCTGAGGAGCTTCGGGAGCTTGTGATAAGCCTTGTGAGCGATGAACTGGCGAAACTTCGCTTTGAAGCTCCACAGGCCAGTGTCGCTGCCGTAACGGACGTGATCCGTGACGGAATCCGGCGCGTTGTGCAGCCACCCTTAGCCCCACATCCGGCGCCCTCCGTTATGACGTACAACGACACGCTACGAAATCTTGGGCCAGCGATGCGAGCCTTTTCCCCCGTCGCTGCTGTGCCATCCCTGCAGTACCCAATCGCATCAGCACCCTCCGTGCCGCAGGAGTTCAGGCCCACCATGAGAAAAGCACGCGTGTGGCTTACAACAAACAATCGGCCGCTTTATTGCCACTGTGGGGAGCCCGGTCACATCCTCCCCCACTGCCCCTAACGCAGAGTGGATTTAAGGTGGTTTTCACCTGACGCACCTCGACCGCGCTACGGTGACCAGCCACGCGATATCGAGCAGTATTGGCCGATAAGGTGCAGTCCTCGACCTCTTAGTGGCAGCGGTCCCAATTGCCATTCCCAAGACGGTTCTCTTTGCACGGCCGCCCATCGTCATCTGGGCAGTTCAGAGGTACTTCCCCACATCGGGAAAACTGAAGACGGCGTCCTCTGTGGGTAGGGCTGCCGCTAATGGACTGAGTCAAGAACCTCCACCCGAAGATTCGCCGCGACGCTCCGACCAACGACGACCTGACCCGACGATTTAAACGACACGCTGCGACCGACTGGTTTCCGCCGGAATTCTGGATCCGCAGACAACCACGACGTTACCGCACTCGTGGATACCGGCGCCGATTTTTCTGTAATGAGCAGTCGGTTAGCCACGGTCGTAAGGAAGGTTCTCACCCCTGGGTCTGGACCGCAGATCCGGACAGCTGGTGGCCATGTGGTAACTTCAATAGTTGTCTGCACTTCGCGAATCCAGGTCCACGGTGTTACTTTACCTGGTTGCTTTGCTGTGTTACCCGAGTGTTCCAAGGACCTCATACTCGGTTTGGATTTACTTCTGGAGAACGGTGCCGTTATCTACCTTCAGGAGATAATTGTGTCGTTTTCCACCCAAGTCCCTGACAACGACGATACCGAGCCACGCAGGCCTACGTTATGCGTCTGTGACGACCACGTATTGATCCCATCAAGAGCCAGCATGCTTGTTAGCGTAGAGTGCGATAACAGCCCCAGTACTCGTGGCATCGCTGAAACCAACACCTCGCTGCTCTTGGGTCGGCAGTCTGTGTAGCTCGCGGAGTTATTGAATTGAACAGTGGGCGAACCGAAGTTCTGGTTACCGATTTAGGTTGTGAACCTCACTGTTTGACTAGCAAAACAGCTATTGCCTTTTTCGAAGAACTTAGCGAATTCGCGGGACAGAACGCGTTGTCTGAACTCTCGGCATCAGTGGGGGCACCGATAACTCTCATAAAAACCGACGTGAACCCGAACCTTACGTCTAATCAGAAACGCAGCCTGGAGAGCATTATCAAATCTTTCCACGACTATTTTGCATCGATCTCCACGGTTACGCAGACTCCACTCGGAAAGCCCCGCATTATAGTTGACGCAAGCCAGCGACCATTATGCCAGCCGCCTTATCGGATCTTTTCCAAGGAACGTGATGCCATTTGCCGACAAGTTCAATAAATGCTCCAGGACGACGTGATACAGCCGTCGACGAGCCCGCGGACATCGCCTGTTGTTCTAGTGGCGAAGAAAGATGGCACCCTACGGTTCTGTGTTGATTACAGACGTCTAAAGAAAGTCACCAAAAAAGACTTTTATGCTCTGCCACGCATTGATGACTCCCTGGACCGGCTGCGCCACGCCACGTACTTCTCGTCACAAGATTTACGCAGTGGTTACTGGCAAATCGAGGTGGACGAACGCGAGCGGGAAAAGACCTCCTTTATTTTTCTGGATGGTCTGTACGAACTCTGGGTGCTCTCTTTCGGTCTGTGCTCGGCTGCCGGCACCTTCCAGCGAAAGATGAACACCGTGCTTGCCGATCTAACTTGGCAGTCCTGCCTCCTGTACCCGGATGACGTTGTCATCTTCTCCGCCACGTTCGAAGAGCGCCTGAGGCTCTTGCGCGCTGTGTTCGCAGGAATTCGTTCTGCCGGTCTTTCCCTCAAGCCTGAAAAGTGTCACTTCCCTTTCCAGGAGTAGACGTTTCTGGCCAACATCGTCAGCGCTAAGGGAGTCAGCCCTGGCCCTGATAAAACAGGCACCGTCGCTGCTTTTCCTGTGCCAACCGATAAGCGAAGTGTGCGCCGCTTTGGTGGTCTCTGGGCCTATTATCGGCGTTTTGTGCAGAACTTTTGCCAGATCGCTGAGCCTCTTACCCGCCTCACGAAAGATGCCGAATCGTTCTTCTGGGGCCAGGAGCAACAACAGGCCTTCGAAGACCTCCACACTCGTCTCCAAGTTACGCGCATCTTGGGCCACTTCGACGAGTCAGCCGACACTGAACTGCACACCGACGCCAGCAACATCGGCCTCTGTGCGGTCCTTGCGCAGTCGCAGGATGGTCTAGAACGCGTCATTGCCTACGCAAGCCGCACCTTGTCGCACTCGGAAGCGAACTATTCCACCACTGAAAAAGAATTCCTGGCAATTGTGCGGGCAGTGACCAAATTTCTCCCGTATTTATACGGCCGCCCTTTTAGAGTCGTCAGTAATCACCATTCGCTTTGTTGGGCGGCGAACTTCAAAGTTCCCTCAGGCCGGCTTGCACGCTGGAGCCTTCGCTTTCAAGAATTCGATGTCACCATCGTTTATAAGTCCGGTAGGAAGTACAGTGATCCCGACTGTCTGTCTTGTGCTCCTACCGAGGACAACCGAGCTGATCCTGACGATGATTCTGTTTTTCTCGGCGCCATCTCCACGTCTGTCCTCACTCAACACCAAAGAGACGACAGTGAACTACGGCCTCTCATTGAGTATCTTGAAGGAAGCGCTGAGTCGCCCCCGCGAATCTTCTCACGTGGACTGTCGCCATTTTGTTTGAGCGGTGGCGTTCTGTATAAGAAAAACTGTAACCCGACGGAAGATGCCTTTCTGCTCGTCGTACCTGCGGCATTGCGCGACGAAGTCCTGCAGGCATGCCATGATGACCCATCTTATGGTCACTTCGATTTTTCCCGCACTTTGGCGCGGATACGGCAAAAGTTCTACCGGTACAGGGTTGCTGCAGTTGTCCAGCGTTAGGTCAGAACTTGCCGCGAGTGCCACCGTCACAAGACGCCGCCGGCTAAGCCAGCCGGACTACTGCTGCCTATTGATTCGCCACAAGTCCACTTCCACCAAGTCGGCACGGACTTAGTCGGCCCATTTCCTGGCTCCTCGCTGGGTAACCGCTACATTGTGGTGGCCACCGACTACCTCAGCCGGTAGTGTGAGACTAAACCTCTTCCCGCTGACGAAATTGCTGACGAAATTGCCAACTTTTTCGTTCTACACATTGTGCTTCGTCACGGTGCACCCATCATCGTAACTGACGGGAGAACGGCGTTCACCTCGGCCCTTACGCAAGAGGTTATGCGCCTTAGCGGCACAAGTCACCGCAAAACAACAGCTTACCACCCTCAAATGAACGGGGTTTACCACCCGAACGGCTCAACAAGACGATCGCCGACATGATTTCTATGTATGATGACGCAGATTAACGGAACTGGGACGCCATACTTCCTTACGTCACATTTGCATATAATACTGATCTACAAGAAACCACAAACTTCACTCCATTTTGTTTTGTGCATGGTCACGAAGCCACAGCTATGCTGGACGCAATGCTGCTTCTGACTACCTCATCTTTTATGGGTGCTGCCCAATTCGTTCGTCACACCGCGACAGCCCGCTAACTCGCTCGACAGTGCATTCGGCACCAGCAATCCCATGACGATCGCCGCTATAACCTCCGCCACAGAGCTGTTAGCTACCAGCCAGGCGAACACGTCTGGGTTTGGAGTCCAATCCGCATGAGTGGGTGCTCCGAAAAGCTTCTGCGCCGATAATTTCACCGCTACGAGGTACTCCGCCAAGTCAGTGAGGTGAACTATGAAGTTCTCCCCCAAGGAACAGTTCGCCCCTCTAGACTGCTGACCTCCGAAGTCGTCCATGTCGCACGGATGTACCACGCCCGCTAGCGCTTCAGGCGTGTCTACACCAGCCGCCGGACACATGCGACGTCCCTTCTCTGCCTTGTTCTCATTGCCGCGGGACCGAGCCGGTGCCCTCCAGAGAGGGGGAGTAATGCCACAGTACCACTCCATCCGGTGGCGCCGTACCGCGGCCGAACTGTTTAAGCTGGAAGTTTCCATGCCTTAGGCATTCGAGGGGCTAGAGGTTTGTCATCTTCCTCGCTCGAACTGCCTGATACCTTGCACGCATAGCACGTCTAATTAAACCTGCTCTGTCTGCTTCAAACGTTTTTCGGTGACAATATTGATGATACTACTGTCTTTGCTTAAAATATTTCACTAAGGTAAGCACAATAATCATAATTAAATTCTTAGTATTAAATCACTAAAATATAGCGCTGAGTTCTGTAAAAGCTACTCTACAGTAGACCATATTTTTCACTATCAATCGGATGCATGAGATTAGTGAAGAATATAATCATACCCTTATATAAAGCCTTCATATATTACTGCTAGCATATGCCTGAGGCGTAGTCTTAGCTGTCATGCAGATAAGGAACCGAGGGGTAAAAATTTGTAACAGAATTGAAAATTACCCACAGTTTTATAGCACCTTGTGTCCTCCATCATCATATTTCATCATCAGCCTGACTACGCCTACAGCAGTGCACAGGCCTCTATCATGTCTTTTCAATAACTCTGTCCTTTGCCAGCTCCAGCCACTGTAACCCCGCAAACTTATTAATCTCTTCCGCACACCTATCTGGCACCGCCAGCTACGCATGTTGTCTTTTGGAATCCACTACGTTACCATTTCGGTCGCTAAACGTTACACTCGTCATTTTTCTTTCCGTAGCTCGCTGCGCTGTCCTTAAAGTAAGCTCAACCCTTTTCGTTTGCCTCCATGTTTCTACCCCATAGGTTAGTACTCCACAGCAAAAGTTAAAATGATTCTGTTTGGAAGGGTGTCAGGCAGCCAGACAAGGTCTGAACTCCACTATTCACTTCACACTTATACGAAGCATTCCGAACTCTAGACTGGCAAGAGCTGAAGAGAAACGTTAACGAAAAATACCTTTGTAATGCGCGATTATTTGATGTCATTGCATTGCTAGGGAACTGAAGGGACAAATTTCAAAGCATGATAAATCACCTAGACAGGCAAGGAAGAAGGGCGGGTTTAAAAACATAAGCAATAATTCCAACTGAGGTCAAGCAGTTTTGGGAGGATACAAAAGTTTGCAATAGGCAGCGATTCTAGGATATGAAAAACTAGGTGTAGTGAAGTTGGCAGGCTCTCTAAGAATATGAATGCATGTTTGCCTTTATTATTCAAGAGACCAGAATATGACAGGTGCATCATACGTTGTTCACCTGTGGTGCTGAAGCGCGGAGGTTAATGAAAAATGTTAAACTTAAATTTTGGAGAATGCAGCGTGTTTTGGTGAGACAGTATTTGATGAAATTTTAAGAGACATGAAGAGAGCAGAGCAGGTAAAGGTGCACACGTGATTTAAAGATATCCTATCCGGAATCAACAAGATTAAATGCACATAGACTGGTATTGTAACACGAAGGCAAGAAAATCAGTCGACAAACACTGTAACTAAATAGATTCCAAAAGACGGCAAGCGTAGCTGGGGGCGTCAGAGGCTCAGGACTAGTGGCTATGATTAGAAAGATTTTGGAAGGCGGCTGCCGTTGGTAAGGAACGAGGTTTATTCGAGAGATGTGGGAGAATCGTTTTTCCTGTAGTGCACGTAGGTTGGTTGATGATGATGAAAATGGTAAAATTGCTCTGAAGTCGAAAAATGTTTTTTTAACATTTCGGAAGATGAAAGGTTAAAGACTTTCAAACGTCATTCAAAACTTTCAAATGTCACACGTTATTAAATTTTGTAGCAACAACTTTTCATGTGGTACAGTAGCCACAAAAGCTGAGTGCTACGTCGCTGGTTTAGAAACTGAACAAAAGTTTCACAAGATACTTATTCATCCAAGAACTTTAAATAGAGAAAGCTCTAGCTCGGTGTCAGTCTTGACACCGAGTTTTATGAAAAATGCTCTTGTGGAGATCAGAGACTTAGTATTCGTATGTAAAATTGGTTATGCACCTTTTGCATGCAAGGACGGTAGTTGCTGTGATTTCTTAGACCTCATAGCGGACAAACGAATTCTCTGGACTCTGGAGGACCTAGTGCCGAGCACGGCTAGGAACCAGGACATGGCTGAGTCAACGCAAACGTTATCCCAGTACTGAGAACAACTTGCTTCAAAGCAGGCGCTGAGCGATTTCTTTCTTACTGGTTTGAAGGAGCTGACTCAATATGAAAAGGCTACAACAAAACAAGAGCAACCAAGGGGACTACGTTGTGGGCGATGCTTACTTTGCACTCTACACGTTCGGTCAAAAGTATCCTGGACACTCAAGTTGGAGGACGAACCTCGATTGCTCTGTTTCTTGCTGTAAATCGTTTGCCCGAAGCTTGATCAAGACACAAGAAAAATTTATCCAACCTTCGGAGATCTCTCCTCGGCGAAGCGAGCTTGGGCACTTTGTTGATAGGGTTGACAGACAAAGAAGTTCATTTTTTGGTGCTATAGAAGAGAAAGGTGTAGAAAACACGTTCTAAGAAATCCCGTTACATTCATTATCGCTCTTAGTGTCTGCACACGTGCTCCTTGTCTCCTCCTTCTCAGTCCCCTGACATCATGGCAGGTAACCGCATCTGTATATTGAAACAGTATCAAGAAATTGAATCCGCAGAGATTACGCATGCGCCTATGCGAGTAGCAGTATGAACGTCACACATATCCGCACCCCTGACCACAGACAGTGAGCACTCCGAATATCACCAGCATTTCCCCTAAAACGAGCTGCCGCTGAAAGTCGCTTTACCGGAAGACTGAAGAACTGGGGATAGTTATTAATTTTTTTCATCAGGTGCATTTTCTCATTCGAATTTGATTATAAAGGATTTTCAATGACTGGCTAGAACTTGTGTGTCATTCTTATTGTGGTCAGCTGGTAGTTCTTATTTTATTTTTTTCTTTGTGTATTTTCGTTTTCTTTACTTCGCTACCAGATAATTTCAGTTACTGGCATGACGTTTTTGTCCTGTAGACTGTCGTCTTTCCGTGACCCTCTTTTACATTTTTACCCGCTATAATTATTTCTGAGACATTTGCAAAATGTAATTAATTACAGCAGAAATACGTATATTCACACGCGTACACTCCTGCTTCAAATTATTAAAGATACGCGACAAGCCGTTAAACAAAAATCGTCGTTTTCCTTCCTGCATGTGAAAATCGACATTGTCTACCCTCACTACGGTCAATCACTTGCCATCAAAAGTTAACTATTTTTGTTCTCAGAACAGATATACTGCTGCGCTGCCTCAGCACTTGTCACGTAATAATGATGCACACCGAGCGGGCATCACGCCCAATCGTATTTGCAGGCATTTCGAGCCATCAATTTCTTCAAGCCATCGCACCAAAAAACTTTCATTCTGCACACCGGCATTCTTGTTATCCGCATCTGAAGACTAACTTTTTTTGCCAACTTTTCATAAAGTGACAAAAGTTGTACGCACCCTTTCCACTAGTTCTTTGAAGTTCTGCCCTTGAAGTTTCTTCACTTGATTCGCAATATAGTTCGCCGCCTCTTGGTCTGTGAAGATCGAAGAGTTACTGAGAGGCTAAACTTTTAAAAGGATAAAAACTACTGCTCGCAACAACAAAAGCGGAACCGTGTAACGGTTCCCCCTAGACAGCACTGGCAGCCGGAAAAGTAATGCTGCGAGTTTTATTGCAGACTGCCTTTTTATCTGTCACAATATAAGGTACTGAGTGCTTGGTGTCCGCATTTATGGCATACCTGCTCAACAAAATACTGCAGTTGAAGCAAGCTCATGATGTTGCATGGCGCGGAGGCGACTGACCGTAGCTAACAGCGCCCGCCAGAAAGGCATCATATAGTAAGCAGATCTTCATCCTCAGCAGCAGCAGCTACTGCTACTCCCACTGCAGGACAAAGGCCTCAATCGCTCCGAAGAAACCTCTCCTGTGCGAGCTGCGGCCACCGCATCCCTGGAAGTTCCTTAATCTCACCGGCCCACCCAACTTTCTGCCGCCCCCTGCTACGCTTCTCTTGTTCTGAAATCCAGTCCGTTACGCTTGACGCCAATCGGTTACCTGGCCTTCGCATTGCATGTATTGCTCAAGCCCATTTTAGTGAAATTTATATTTCGACAAATACAGTTTTGTTGTGGAAGCAAGGCAAAACGTAGCATACAAGCCACCTGACTGGGCCTTCGGCGCCACAATAAAACATGCAATACAAGTC
This sequence comes from Amblyomma americanum, assembly GCA_030143305.2. NCBI lineage: Eukaryota > Metazoa > Arthropoda > Arachnida > Ixodida > Ixodidae > Amblyomma > Amblyomma americanum. The sequence continues at coordinate 58,397 of JARKHS020025232.1, forward strand.
ATCACGCACGCAGAATCAAAATGTATTTTCCGTTGCACATCATGCATGTCATACATGTACGTTTCTTCTTGATTTCAGACAAGAATAATCAATTAGTCTCATGTTATGAGGCGCATCAGTGTGAAGTGAATGTCAACCTATGTGAAGTCAATGTTTGAAGCGAAAGCTTCACTACGCTAGCTAGGTAAAGCCGATTTCACCGTGCGTTGCCGGTTGAAATTCACGTGAGCCAGATTGTCAAGTGTGTCTATAGGCCTTACCATATGTGTCGCACCTTTGGACTTTTGACCTTTCGATTCACCGATAGAGAGTGGTAGAAAAGTCAGCAGCGGTCATTGGGTGACCAACATCCTGCAATGAGCCATTAATTTAACTACCACCTGCCAGAGTGGCAGGGTCGGAGCGCTGACTATCTAGTGTGCGGTACAATCTGAATGTTACAGAAGCCAAACTGCGTATGCTTGCCTGATACACTACAGCTTTCACTCTCTGCCCATGTTCCGCTGTAGTTATTTTTTCATTTTTTTCTGAATCCGCAAAATTGTTTTCAACAAAAACTACGTAGCCCGCGCCACAACCGATATGCCAAAATAAGATCCTATCTAGGCTCGTTTAATAAAAGGGTACGTAGAGTAACCTCCTCCTAAAGATACCAAGATTGATCTTATGACCTTTTTCTTTTACGTCCAATCTGGTGACTAGTGTAATGCCACTTGCACAGCTGAATGAATCTGCCACTATCACACACGACTGCACTGTACTCGAGTAAGGCGGGCAAGATGTGCGAAGAACATTGTTTTTCAGGAAAAATTCACAAGGTCTGGTCTTTTTCTAAACGCCTGTTCGGCAGCCACTTTTCCTGCCCAAGCAGAGTAGCAGGATTTTTCGCTTAAAAACATTACCTCGCGTTCTATATAAAACTATCACAAGTATTTTTCTAACAATTGATTATCGTGAATCACTACCACAGCACAATTCAGCAACTACCTTCATTTCTCTTGCAAAGCACAGAAAGATCGAGCTCGGTGAATCTTTGGAGAAGATGAAATGCCGCTGCTGGCAGCTAGTACCTTGTTTCTCCTAGAACCATACGGAAGAATCAACGCTCACCCCTAATCTTCCCTCATTTTTATTTCCTCATTCATTCTCTCCATCTCCACACGCATTGCGGCATTCATTTAGGCCATTAACGGAAGATAGCGCACACATTTACTACATCGTCTTTTTTTTATTAAACCTCAGGTGCGGGTTGCCCCCGTACCTGCCACTTTACTGCCCAAACTGCTGTATAAATTAGCGGCTCCTCTTCTTCGTCTACATATCGGACGAACTTACCTAAAATTCCACCTCTCTGAGGAAGGAAAAATTAATCGTCTTCCAGCTCGAGGTCGCCCTGTTAGAAGTAGTAGTTCTTCGCGGTCCCTAATTACTGGCCTTCAAATATTCGTCAAAAACTGTCCACGTTGCTGGAGCTTTTCAGGCATATGGGTCATGGTTTGGACGCCCTAGAGTATAGGCTGACACGGCCAAGGTGAGCGGCGTGCATCTGCTGAGGCGGGATTGAGATATTGTCTTGTCATTGTTGAGCCTGGCAGAAATTTTGTTTTTCAATAAAAATGTTTGCCCTTATGATAGCTGTCATGAAGGTGCTCATCAGTATGATGAAGTCTACAAATTCCATCTATCCTTCCATATATCTCTTGCTTTCCATTTACCAAGAATTAGAAAGAAAATTAAAATCGACATGATAACATACTGTATGGGTACGTCTTGTAGCAATGGCATTGACCTGGGTCACCCTTGCAGAAACCACCGTTATGGTCTCGTGTTGTGCAATGGATATAACAGAAGTCATCATTCAGGCAGGGTGCCGAGTCTGAAAAGTTGGTGATATCCACAGTACAAATCCCGGCTTTTGAAGCAAAGTCAACGCAAGCTAGCATTTCCAGCTATAGATCTGCTGCATTATGAAGAAAGTTGTACTTATAATTGCTTTTAAAGGCATGCAGAGATATAAAATGCTTCCACTTTCAGTGGATGTAGGTTGATCACATCTCTGAAGAACGCCACACACAAGCGATAACCATATTTTTGCTCCTGTGCAACAAGCAAGGGAACCATAACTGCTGGCAATGCCTTCACTGGACAGTTCATAAGTATTCAAAATGTAGCGCATTGGCGTTCACTGTAGCAAAGGACGGCATAGCGGGTAATGTAATACTTTTTCTATAAGGCTGCTTTCTCTGCTGGGCTTAAAAGGAACGGGTACCAACTTGATGTGCTTTTTTAAGACCTTCAGCAGAGGTTGCACAGCAGCGCTCGGGATGCTATTAGCAATAAATGCAAATAAGGGCCGGTATTCACTTCAGTCCAGCCTGACAAAAGGTGCAGAACCAGCATAGCTTAGATAGCTGAGCAACTCCAGAGGGTGTCAAATTTTTAAGGTAAATAAAAGCTACCATTAGCATGTGAAAGCCGCAGCAGTTGCAAAATCGGCACAACTTAATGCTGAAATTTCACCACTTAAAGTAACGTTTAGGTCAAGAACGCAAGGTTTTAAACAAAAATACATTTTTTTTTTGCGATCACTCAGATTTTCTCTCATCTCTATGAACACTCCTCAGCAGCAGTTTACTACGTCGTGCGTCAAAAATAACCAGGAACAATTTATTACGTTCACAAAGTGGCTTATGCACGAAGAGAGTTTTATCCGAAATAAAATCAAGCATTCTGGAGAATAACAATCTATCGCACGCAAGGAAACCGGCCATATATGTCCATAGGACACAATGAAACATACGTGGACTGAGGGCAGCATTGCTGACAAATTTATATCAGCGCTACATTGCACGCCGGAACACTAAAGAAGAGTTCGCTAACGTAGTCATGGGATTAAAAAACAAGATGCGAGAAGGACAGTAGAGTGCAGCAGTGACAAAACAAACTAATGGATGCAGCCAAATTTTTTGGCAGATTTATGTTTTACTGGCTTCATGGTACAGTTCAAGACACCCTATTGTTAGCCTTCAGTGCAAACATCTGAAAGGTGAATGCCATTGTGCGTGCTGAAAGCCATGACCTTTGGAATCAGAACAACTTAGTGGTACATTTGGCTCGACCAAAACAGAGCTGTTTCAATTCTGTGGCAAGCCTACAAGCTGCTCTGGTGCCGCATATAAACGTTTTACCTTTGTTCTGTACGCACCTTTATCATCAGCTGGATATTCGTAGTCGTCGCTGTAATCCCATTCACCTGCCAGAAAAAAAATCGCGATCTATAGTATAAGACTACTACTGAAAGGCAGTCTAGTATAGCTGATGTCGACCAAAAAATTGCTGATGGTTTAGCATCTCTCAGCAAGAAATATTTGCGCGAAAGCAGGTTTTTGCAGGCAGACACAACGCCACCTACCTGAAAGTGCGATTGAAAGCGCATTTCCTTTACTTTCGTGAACTGCGCACTTGACTTTGATGAAGATGACAATGTGCAATGCACAGAGCAAGAGTATGTTGCTGTTTAACAGGTGACGTGATTGGCTGCGCTATTTCCATGCAATTAAGAAAAAATAAACCCGCGGTGTGAGCATAGTGTCCTCGTACACTGACCAGCGAAGGTGATCTGTTCGCGCCGACGCCGGTTCGAAACGCTGTCCCAACAATGTTTCTTTTATTTCTTCACGTTGTCTAAGGTCTCCGTCATTGAAATTCTCGTTTCTTTACCGCCATTTCTCGCATCATATGACTAGCCTCAGAGGCTTCTCTACACACCAGCATTTTCCAGGTTAGGAAGCCAGGAGCTGTTTTGCACTTAATAGTGTAACTGTAGATAATATGTACCCTCTGATATCGAGGTAATGAACTGTTTTCATATTTTTTCCCGTCGGGATGCGAATATTAAGCGAAAAACACCTTTCGCTGCGTAATTCCTTCATTCTATAACAAAATGCGCCTTTCCAATGTGTTACTGATGCTTAGCACTCTAAATTGATTTCAAAACAAATGTGCCAGATACATTGGTCGGTGGAACATTGAACGGGCTAAAATAATAATATGTTTAAATGAATTTTACGAGTTTAGGATATACTTTCGGCAGCGGATGCGCTGATGATTTGCCCTGCATTGCAAGCCTCGTTGCATCTCGCAACAATTCGCAGTACCAACCACAAACTGCCAGACTCTCTAGACCAATACATAGGAAGCAAGTTGTCTTTGGAACATCGCCGCGTGTTATTTCACCTCAATATGCCAAAATAATGGTCTGCGATCAATGCAACCTCGGTATGGACGCGGCCTCTTAAAAAAAGGTCAGCCTGATTCTGCTGTGGGAGGTGGTAATTCTTTTCGAATAAAATTATGCAATTATAAACGTGACACCGAGCTTAAAAGCTGCCTGCACCCCTTTTAACTCCGCGTTGTGCCCTGAAGCAATCACATCCGCCATGGTCGCCTCTAAGCTATGCCGGTGGTCTTTATATGCATTCAATGATCAGTGCAATAGGCGCATAATCATTGTGGACTATTTCATAAGCTATTTTTTTAAGCTGCGTGGTCACAGCTATCGCTTGATGTGAATTATAAGATTGTCAGCGTTGTCACATAAAACATTTGAAGTCGCGCAAGACTTTGTGACATGGCTAAAATGGCGAGGGCGATGATAATATTGAGTGATACGCCTGATCCAGTGATCGATGTAGGAAACAGGAGCTGGAGGAATCTTTAACTATGTAAGGATCATCTAGACAGTGTCAGGCTAATTTGTAATAAATACAATTTTTCTTCTTCCGTTATCTCAACTGGCATGGTGCGACATCAGAGAAAAAGAAAGTTAAATGTACACAGACCTATCTACACGTATTACCCGTGATTAAAAAACAAATGTGGGCAATTTTACACAGAATAACGGTGGCGAAGAGTTTGGCTGAAAACATGGACTTGAATGGAAGAAGGTGCAGCACTTGTCCCGTCTTTTCTTCAAGTTCGTGCCGGTGTGGTCTACATCGCCGTTGTATAGCTTAGATCCGGAATAGTCGGTGAGGGTTGGTCTTATATCCACACGCATGCTGGAACAAAGGAACTGCATCTACCTACCACTGCCACCGAGGATAAGATCCGCAAGTCCTTACATCGCGCTTCATCATTTGCCTCAAGACGCAGCTATAAGAGCTCGCTGACCTCGAAATTTCATCGAGACAAATTCTATCTCACTGCGCTGGAAGACTGTCACCTTGGGTGCGGAACGAATCGCAATCTCAAAAACGCCAATCATAAAGAAAATGTTATTTTATGTCGTTTAAAAAAGGCGATGTCATGGCGGCTTATTTCGCGCAAACTGAGAGCATGCTAGAGCAGTTTCCATCCACAAGATGCGCTGGGAACAAGTTCAGACACTCTAGACAAGACTATCTGCACCTGTTTATGCGAAGAAAAACCATCTGCAGTGGCCTCTTTTGCGTCAAAGATATATCAACGCAATTTGTTACCACAAACAAGTCCTCCAAACGAGTACCTAGCTAAAAATTATTCCTAAGTTCTTCCAGTGTTAAACGTTTTCGCTACCCATGCTTTCAGTAATGCTTTCACAGCCTCCATTATAAGGTTTAGCGGTTTTGTCACCTCAGGTGTTGTGCGATTTAAAAAAAATGGCTTTTTGAGTTAGAAGACCGCTTTTTCGGCATAGAATTGTCAGCAGTGAGGGGCATCAGAAGTGCAGCTAAGGAGGTCTATCTAGTAGGCTGGGTAACCAAAATAGAAAAGTTAGCTTTGCAACTACAACTGTTGGCCTACTTATTTTGAGATGCCTAAGCCACTGTATGTGATATTCATATGTTTTAGGAATTCCGAAAATGCAGTTACACTTGGAGCAGTGGCGCCAAAAGGGTGATTTTTTTGACGAGTTAAGCGCACTGGAGTGCTTAATTTCCTTCCAAGATTTTCGAAAGTGCTTTGTTTATAACTTTCGCAGCATTTCTAACCTCAGCCAGGTTAGCAATAAACGCTTTAATCCAGGACAGCTGAAAGGGAACTGAATTTGCCCATTATATATCTATCACCGCATTCTAACAACATAGAAGCTAATAGCACCGAAAACTGAGCTTTTATAACATATAAATAGGGAAAAAATTAAATGGAGGTGTCGGCATCACAGCACGATTTCAGAAAAAAACTAATGTCGCAATGCTGGCGGCCCCGAATTCTGGAAGCTACGCTGCAGCGGCATGCACTTGAAAATGGCGACCGAGGAACCGTTTTCGCTGTTAAAATGACGAGTTAGAAAGTTACGAGAAAATTTGCTAGAGAAAAATTTCTCAACAATAAATGTCTCTTGTTGCTGGAAAGATATAAATTTTCCGCCAAAAATAATGCAATTAAATTTTTATTACACGATCAATCCTATGGAGTTCTCCTCTGGGGGTATTGGAAGCTCCACCAGCCTGCGATACCAGCCGGCGGAGGCGATAATGTGGTTTAGAAGTAGGCCGTATGCCAGTTAAGATATATTTCTAAAAAAACGCATTTTATTCTCGGTTGCGCAACTGACAAGAATATACGAAGCCTATATTTTTATAAAAACTTACTTATTCAGCTATGCAGAGAGCGTGCCTATGCCCGTAACTAACTTACCTGGTGGAAGATGCGCTGAGCAAAAGCAGTTGTGGGGGGAGCGCTGCCCACAGAACGCGCCATCAACACCCCGTCGCTCACATTCATCAAAGCACTCATCTTTTTTTTCGGGGCAACCATACGAACCTGCGAAATATTTGCAATTAGAGAATTCGTACTCAGAAGAAACGTTCCGTCATAATACATAAAAGTGTGCAAGGTTAACTCGCCGAACATTAGAAAATATTTTGTCAACCAAAAAGCAGAAAATTGCAAGAAAAAATTCTATTTCATACTTCTTTTGAGGAGGTGTGGTTGAGTGGGCCATTGATGAAATTTCGTAAAGAATAACTGCCCCTTTGGTCTTCATTAGGTCACTGGCCGAAAATACATATTTTACAATGTGAGGGGCGCTTGCTAGGTTCGGAGCATAATTATTACCGGGTATCTCAACACGCTAAAATGCTGAACACGTGTTGCACCAAGCCTCTAGAATGTAAGTAACATTCATGTGCACGAATTTTCACAATCAACCTATTACAGCATTGCGCCTAATGCCGGCAAATCGCAGCCGGTGGAGCGGAGGAGAGCAATGTCATTAAGGCGTGAAAAAAGATTTTAAGAAAAACGGGTTTTCGTGTGAGTGCGACCAGGGGGGCGGGAGAGAGAAAGGACTGTTAGTGATTCGTAATACAGTGTTTTGTGCTCGGTGTTCCCTGAGTATCAGGTGGCATAGCAGCCAACACAACATATTAAAGACGATCTATAAGCTTGTACCTGAGACAATCAGCAAGATACGCCTAAAATATTTGCGACGACACTGTTGTGGCTACGTCTCCCTTATTTGGATCGTCGAGCGCATTCAAACTGCCTATATAAAAAAATGGAAATTAATATTGGTTTTGAGAAAAGGAAAGCCGAGTGAATGTCACTTTTTTCGATGCACCTCCGAACATCACCGTGAGTGAAGAAAGAAAGGATAGATGGAAAGAACGAATATGGAGAGATGCACCGTAATGGTGGGCAGCGTATTCGGGCTCTTTAAGTGCACTGATATCGCAATGAGCACGGGCGCATTGCATTTATGCTCCAACAATATACAGCCGCCGCGGCCGGGATACCAGTGAGCAGAGGACAGCAAAGACGGCGAAGTTTAGTAGAGGGGAGGACGCTGCAATGCGGAGGGGAAATGGTGTGGGGCGAAGTATAGACAAAAAAGAGGCACCGCGAAAAATCAAACGCACGAGGGACGGGAGCCGCCGCCAGGCACACACGCCACGCACTAGTTTAATCGCCTTCGGATGTGGCGCACGTTAACTCGAAATCACATGAGCATCACGGGTTTCGTGCGACATGCAGCATCGCCTCACTATGCACTGTAAAATTTGGTCTAAAAGAGTTGTCTGGGAGTATCCTAAGCATCTGTGGCCGTTTACATTGTGGACAGATATTTTCAGCAACTGCTGTAGTATTACGCTACAGTAGCAACCAACCGCTGCAGTCGAATGCATGTCGGCTGCTCCAAATTTCTTCATCGTCTGCGTCATGCGAAAGAAGCTAGCCGAAGTTCAATAATGTCTCACGAAGCTGCACTAAAGACTTGCGGGAGAGTGCGAGCAAAATTTTTGTACATTGCCCAGAACCTCAACGTTGGAAAAAGCGCACAAGCAAGCATTTTTCTACACAGCAGTAACCAGGCAGGCAATGTCGTGCTTTGCATATGACATTGTATTCAACATTGTATTAAATATCATCATGACATTCATCAGCAGAACAAAGGCATCTCCCAAGTCTCTCCAATAAACCCTGTTTTTTGCCAGCTGCGCCCACCCTATCCCTGCAAACTTCCTAATCTCTTCCGCGCACCTAACTTTCCGCCACCACCCGCTACGCTTGCCTTCTCTTGGATGCAAAATATCTCGGTCTTTCCTCAAAAAGTCGGCAGCGCCTTTGTTTCAGTGCAAAAAAAACTATTTTTTTAGTTATTCTTGAGTTGCAAAATATATATGTTTAATAAAACTGAGCGTTGTCGTTTCATCCAACTTTTCATATTTTGTGGGAAGAAAAGGCAGGAAAGAAAAGTTTTTTTCTTCCGGCGTTTAGGAATGCTTTGAAATTTTGCATCTCTAGACTCGCCAGGCACGGCCTATACTGCATGTAGGCGGGAAGCGTGTGTCCACAATCTGCAGCGGGTTATACAAACACCTTCTTGCTTGGGCACAGGATGCCTGCGCTCAGTACGCTGGCACAAAAAAACGGTGCTCCGAAACATGAAGTATATTATTGCAGACAAAACATAACTATTCCTTCATGCTTCGCAATTCAGAAGCTTAAAGAGAGGTATATTCAGTCCGTGCTAAAGACACTTCACAGAAGAATCAAATAACGATGCATGAATAAGCCAGTTTTGCAGCTCCGCCAGAAACGTGATGCCAGTGGCGGTGCCACGAACTAACAGCTCTGCATTGGTGTCTAGCTTCCGGTCGAGCGCATCAACGGCTACACGCGGAGAAGCGAGGTTGTGACCATTTATGCTTTATTTGTGATGCCACTGATATTTGAAACAAAGCCGGTAAGTCACAGCGACTTTTTTGTGCTGTGTGACGCGACAATATTGTGCTCAGATTAAGATAAGCGCCGTGAAACTGACACGGTGTCCTGTTTTTTCGTTTGCAGTGTCTCGCGCACAATTTTGCAGTAACTGCATTCGTGACGAGAACAACTAGCGAGCTTGGCTACTCCATGTCTCCTTGCTGTCTTTTGGTATGGCTCTAGCAGACGTTACTCGACCGGAAGTGAGAGCAGACTGTAGCACCGTTAGTTGTTATGGTCATCACTAGGGCCATCTGCTGCCGCTAGCAGGCATAGAAAGCTGCGAGACTGATTTAGTTCTAGCGACGTTGTTGCGCATATACAGAACATTCATCGCATAGCGGTACCCAATGTTTCTGAACGGTCCGACTGCCATTAATTGGTATTTAGTACCAACCCTACAGTCGCTAAAGCTAGGATTGCCACAAGTATACTGATGCCGTGAAATAATGGTTGTTTATATATTGTAACAAGTAAAATTGGTACAGAAGTTCGGATAATGTGCTCATCACATTTCTGGCTTTCCTATGCTTGCACTTGAAAAATACAGCCCAACACGTTTGTATTGCGTTCTGAATATTAGGAATGAAAAAAAAATTTGAGATGGCTAGCGTGCCTTTGCAGCACAACATTCTGCCGCAACAGCGTGCGGTGAGGAGTTAGCGGCCCTATTCGTCTTTATTGGCAATAGAACATACAATAACGTCGGTTGCGGCGCTACCAAGCATTATCACTCAGACCACGCAGCGTGCGGTCGTCGCACGCACAATCCCGGCCCTTCCGCGTGAACGGCTTCACAAATCCATGACAGTGTGAATGACCCAAGCGCTATAGTTCGTGCCGCTGCACACAGAGAGTGCCACAAATCCGTGACGCAGTTCTGGGCCTAACGCTACTCCCGTTTATACTTCTCTTTCCTCCTTGCCAACCAGGAAACGTTCCCTATATTGGGATCGTACTGAAAACAAGCAGTCGCCCTGTAGTTCACATATCGTATCTACACCACACATCATCTGGCCTGCATGTACGTGGAAGGAAATATAGCCTACTGTTTGCAGCCGTGCAGTCCATGCGTCACGAATAAACGGTCCCGAAGTTCTCTTGACGTGTTAATGTCTGCTGTAGCTGGACTTTATTGAGTAGACGCATTTTTAGGTGAATATGTAGCTCCTATTTGATGTTTACAGTATAAACTCGTACTCACTGCAGGCATCGATGATCAGGGCATCCATTTTATTCTCTAAGTATTCGGTGAATTCTCTTAAGGCACTTACAGATAATTAAGTCTGCTAAATCAGCACTCAGTTGGTGACACTTACCTCTTAATTCTTGAATGAAAAGTCCAGAACTTAAATCTCTCCCGTAGGGCCATCCTATAGGAAATTTCCCTGCAAAAATATGGTCAATTGGAAGTCGTGCTGCCTATGGGCGAATGAATAGGCGCTACATTGTTACGTAGGTCACTTGGGGTTTTTTAGGCGCGAAATCACACTCATTAATTTTCTGTATCAAGTTTGGCTCTTTGCATGAATGAGCTTGTCAAAGGAGTCACGGAGCCAAAATGAAAAAAGTTGAAGCAAAACAATTTTGTTGCCCGTAAGACAGCCCCGTTCTGGAAAACTATTCTAATGTCCTCCGCGAAGGCGTGTGGTGTAGAAAATTGTTAATTTCTTTTGGAGAAATATATAAAGCAGCAAAGCTTTCATGCCGTTATATGGTATAGTGTCCCGAAGCGACTCAGTCTATGGGACACGCCGTAGTGGCGGGAACCAGATAATGTCGACCACGTGTGATCCCTTAACATGCACTCACATCGCACATCACACGGGCCTATAGTATTTGTCCTCCAACGAAATGCGACCATAACGGCCGGGATCAATCCCATGTCTTTCATGTCAGCAGCCGAGCATCATAAACACTGAGCCCCCACGGCGGCGAAACCACCATGCTACCATTCCTTTATGAAATGGAACATCATTTTCTTCTTATGAATCCAATTTTTGCAGTATTGAGGGCAGGTGCTCCTTTTTTGACCGACATTTTCTAAAAGTGGTCAGAGCGTGTGCGTATGACGTGCCGTCTGTGCTAACAGCAGAATGACTTATAAAATCTCTCTAGATTCGACGGAGCCACCTATGTCTCAACGACAGGTGACCATGCAATACACTAGAATATAATGCCTTGACAACGAGCCTTCTTCTCTACGAAAGCACTTCAGCAATCATGTTTCAAAATTTTGTATATATTTCGTCGTCGTTTTCAGCTTGCCATTTCTATCTACTCCGCAGAAATTGTAAGATGTCTTCCTTACGAAGCCTACTCCAGAAAAGAGCATGTAAATGTGCAGTTATCACCGCGCACTGAGAGTTAATCGTTTCTTTTGCGACTCCTCGATACGTTGTGTGACTCCTCGATATTTATCATAAAAAATTGAGTGGCCTTCTTAACTATTATTTTAAAGAAGAAAATGTGATAGCACCTAGTCTAACGCTCTTTAGTCTTCTTTATGTCAGATGAGTGTCTATATAGCAAATTTTGGGTTGGAAAAGAATCCATTGACCTTATATGATCTGCCTGAGTCATAAAGCATGCGTGCTCTTGCGCGGCAAATAACGCTTGCCGCGTGGAATTCAGGACAAGTTTCCAATTCACGTTTAAAAGCCTTGGACCCAGACCTTTTTTTTATTCGAGAATTGTTCCATGAGGCATAAGTTGAAAAAGGAAAAGGGGGGAAGGAATGCACGGGATTGAAAGATAAAAGAAGGAGTGAAGAACCGTTGCGCTGAGGTAGTCGCAGAGATTGTTAATGAAACGGTTGTCCATAGTCCCCTTCACGTAGTCACTTTCGCGGTTCCACCGCAGGCCCACCTCCCTGAGAAGCCGTTTTCTGATAGCAGCCGTCGCTGGGCACGTCCACAAGAAGTGCCGCACATCACAAATGTCCGGTGCAGCGCTACAGTGAGGGCACCTGTCAGGTACTGGCAGATCTTTGGCACGCCACCGATGACGGACAGATGGTGTCAGAGCCGCCCCTGCCTGAATCCGGCGCACGGATACCTCCTCCTGCAGAGTAAGACTACGGGGTAGAGGGTGCGAACACGAAGGAATTAGAGCGCGTGTTCGCTGGCGCAGAACTTCGGAATCGCAAACATGGGACAGGGACGGATCTGGGGGAAGAGGGGAAGGTGACGGATCGTTTAATGTATGAAGATGAGTCATAGCTTCCACTTGAATGTTATGTGGATCCTGGGCATGGCCGCGAATCCAGTGTATGCGCACAGGACATGGATACTTTGCGCAGAGCACATGAATTGATTGTGAAATCTGGAACGTTCGTCGAACAGCCTTAAGCTGTTTAAGGGCGGCGCGGGAGTCGGTGTAAATATGAACTGTATTGAATGTTCGAACGAGCGGAAGGGAAGCAATGGCAATATAAATGTCTGGAAGTTCCAATGCCAGGGGAGTGCACGTATCCGCAGTATACGTCGCGCGAGAGTTGAGATACGGATGAGATAGACTATACACAGCACTAACTCCCCTCTCTGCAGAATGTGATGCATCCATGTATAATATGCACCCTTCAGGCAGATACGCTGCTGATACCGACGGGGAAACAGTGGGGCGATTGTCAGTGAGCTGGCAATAGGACCACGGTGGAAGTGTCTTTAAACGACGAAGTTTAAGAGACTGTTTTCGAGCTCTATTTGCCACCCGTTGGTCGATGATTTCACTGAGTGTATTAAGTTGGGCGAACTCCCGTAGCACAGGTATGGGTGTTAAACGAGGCAGATATGTTATGACGCGCATAGCCTCACGATTGATAGCTTCAAGGGAGTCCCACTGTCTGCGGGTGAGACATTGAAATTGTGCCTGATATGCTATCCGTGGCTGAAGGATAGAGCGCACAAGCTGGCGGGCCGTATGAGTACGTGCGCCACCAGAGCGCAAAGCTATGCGACGAATCAGACCTAGAGTAGCGTGAGCCGATTTACGGGTGGCTGTCAGCCACGGGGTGCCAGTCCGAGATGTTTGGAGGAGACCAAGAATACGAACAGTTTCTACCTGAGGAATCAGAGAGTTATGTACCGTAAAATTTAAAGGGGCAGCTTTCCGTAAGGCGGCTTTATTTTCAATTCGAATGAAGCATGATTTAGTAGAAGAGAGTGTTAGACCCAGAGGTTGGAGGCGAGATGTCAATACATCCAGCGCGTGTTGAAGGACTGATTGATGAATAGACGCATCTGGATGACAGCACCACAAGGTGATATCATCGACATATGCAAGCACGCGGATAGAAGGGATGGTCTCTATGGCTCGAACAAGAGGAAATAAAGCCACATTAAATAATGTGGGGCGAGAAGGGAGCCCTGCGGCGCTCCTCTATTGGAATTGAAATTACCAAAGGGCTTTCCGTGGACACGCACGCTGAAGGTTCGATTTGCTAAAAAGGCGTGAATGGAGAGGAGGAACCGGCGAGGGAGACCAAGAGTTTGAAGGGAGGCAAGAATGGCAGAGTGAAGGATGTTATCATATGCCTTTGTTATGTCTGTAGCGATTACGGTTCGTACAAGGTGACTCTGCGGAGAGTGGTCAAGCACGTCAGCAGCCAAAGTAGCAAGGCCGTCTTCCGTTCCAATTTGTGGGCGGAAACCAATTTGGGAATCTGGGTAACAATCATGGGATTCCAGCCACCACGACAAGCGTGCGGCTAGAATGTTTTCATAAAGCTTGCAGATGGTAGGCGTAAGGGAAATTGGACGAAGGGCCGAGAGAGATACTGGAGGCTGACCTGACTTGGGTATTGGAACCACAATAGAATGCTTCCAGTCTCCCGGCATGACGCCAGAAAGCCACACTTCGTTAAAAATATCAAGTAGGGTTTGCAAAGCCCTCCCTTCCAATTTACGGAATAAGGAGTTTGGTATGCCGTCGTGCCCGGGAGTAGCAGTAGTTTTTAAACGTTCAAGGGAGGCCAGCAGCTCTGCCATGGTGAGGTCAGAAGTAATCCCATCGGGGGGCTCTGTTACCGATAAGTCTGGTGGAGACGTAGCGGGGCAGTCATGCTTTGGAAAAAATTGACGGGCCGCTTGTTGTGCAAATGTGTCCTCATCCACATTTAGCGCGAGGCCAATGCTCTCTGTGTAATCTGCAGCCTGAGAAGGGCGCTCCATGGCGTGAAACACTCTCCAAGGACGTCAATTGCCCTGCGTAGAGGACAGGCGGGCACACCATGCAGCCCAGCGTTGCCTGCCTAGCCGCTTTGCATTGCGCCGCGCCCGTGCGGTAGCGCGGTGAAGAGTAGGAAGAGCCCAAGGGTCATCGGGGTGATGAGTAGCGTAAAGATCCGCCTGGCGACGAAGAGCCCACAGATTCAAGAGATGTATGTCCGGGTTTTTTGGTCGTCTTCATTTACAGTAGTGGTAATAGTGTGAGTAGCGAGAACAGCAGATAGAGTAGACAATGCTGAAGAGGGGTTGAAGGTTGATAAATGATTGTCTGCGCGTACAGAGTCCCATGATGTTATACGTACAGTGCGGCGTATTTTCTGTAGACGCGTAGGCGTGAGGGAGATAAAAATAGGGCTGTGATCGCTACCCCAAGCATCAGAATCAACAGCCCAACGAGGGTTACCGGGGCCCAACCACCAAGTAAAATCAGGTGAATACGGGCCACCTCGTGGGCGGGTAGAAGTATTCGGTTGGTTTAAATGTTGAAAGGAATGATCCGAAAAGCTCCCTTGGATGTGTGCACCCCTTGAGGAATCCGATGGGTAACCCCACGCAGTGTGTGCTCCGTTGAAGTCACCACCAACTAGAATAGGGATACCCGAGTTGGTAGAACGGAGAAAACGAACCCATCCCAGATTGGGAGATGCGGAGCCAGGCCGACTATAAAAAGAAACTAGGACAAGGGGTGTGCATGCAGGTTTTACGAGAAGGGCGACAACCTCTTGACGTGTGTTGCACCACCGTGGAAGGTCGAGCGGTGTGTGCGGAACTGAACTGTGAATATAAATTGCAGATTTACCTGGGCTGAGGGAGGAGGCGGTGCAACGGCGATCAGGGATAGAGGGTGAATGGTATGCGCAGAAACCTGAAAGGCGTGGGAGTGCATTATGCTCTTGCAGTAGGAACGCCCATGCCCTCAGCTTTCCGTCGCGAAGGCGGATGTTCATTCACTTCAGAGGCCTTATTAGTGAATCCTCGACAGGTCCCCTGCACCACCACCGATGATGATGCGCTATCCATGACGAGGCCGAAGAGCTTCCACGATGAGGGATGTCACCTGCTTCATCAGCGCTAATATCTTATCCACTGTCGGGGTAGTCACGGCTAACAGGTGGTCGGCACCTGATTGTGGCCCAGTGCTTACCCTAGTTGATTCCTCTGATGATTGCTCCCGAGTTATTAGAATTCTTCGAGAGGATTGAGAACGACGCTGTTCCCGGCGCTGGGTGAGTTCGTCTAGTCGGCGGCGAGCCTCCGAGATTGCATTGTCTAAAAGTGTGTCTTCATCTGTGGTATCCACATGTGATGGATGCACTGGACGTTCTGGCGTACCATTTGATCCGGGAAGGTGAGCCGCTTGTGCATATGTACGCTGGTGAGGAGATGTATGGTGAGCAGCGGGCTCAGATAAAGGAAGTTCAGGGAAGTAGTTGTCGTCACATGCGAGAGCTGCAAAGCGATTACTTGTAGGAACATCCATGTTTGCAGGCGACTTGTGAAACTTCTTCGCTTGCTTCTTCTTTGGACAAGCGGGGGAGCGAATGTCATGGTCCGGCGATTTGCACAGGGCACAATGAGCTATTGGTTCATTCATGTCGGCCACATCTGCTGGATTAGGGCAGGTATTTTGCATATGTCCTTCTTTGTGGCAGTGGTAACAAAACATACGACGAGGTCGGAAGGGCTGTGGTTTGACGATCGCACCGTAGTAGGTAAGGTACTTCGGGAGAGTAAACGGGCCTTGCAGGATGAGCAGGTATGAGCCCCGGCGACCCATAGGCCGTGCTTGCAGTACAGCGAATATTTGCGCGCACATCCTCGGGAGGGCTCGTGCTGTCGACATGATAAACCATGCAGTGGAGTGTGTCAGGACCAGATGCAAAATATATTTGCACCGGGATATGCTTGCTGTCATCCAGGGGGATCCGCGTAACTGCGCAAAGTTTCTGGGCGTCCATCAAGGATGACAAGTTTACCGTGATGGTGTTCGATGGGCGATGGACGACAAACCCGCAGTAGTTCGAAGAGCCAAGAGCGTGGTCAATTGTGGCTTGAACATTCCGGGCAGGGATGGCAGTCATATCATAGTGCAATGTAGGCTTAATGGTAACGCGGAACGAGTTCGCAGCAGGAGGAAGAGAGCCTTGACTCATGGGAGGCATCTGTGGAGGAGGCGCAGACGCTGATGACGGCCCTTGGTGGGAATACTGAACTGGCGCGACGGGCACAGTTTCTTGAGGGAGTGCCACGGGCACGGAGGCGGTAGAGCAGTCCATGTCACAGGCCAAAGTCGTAGCATCGGAAGACGGCGCAGGCTGGAGGCCCAGAGGCGCTGACGATTGCGTGGACGTGGAGGCTGCGTCAGGTGGCAACACAGCGGGAATCCGCGTAGCTGTCGTCGACAAATCCATGCAGACGCGTAGCGCGGCCTCGCTCGGCAGCGCCGAGTTAAGCCTAGCTTGCCCTTGAGGGTTCCGGTTGGGTTTTCTCACTTGAGAATGCGCCCACCGTGCCGGGAATTTCTCCGCAGGGGCGTCGTCAGCATTCGGTCTCGCGGAGGGTACTGTCCGACCCACGCCACACGCGAGAAGACAGCGAAAAGCGAAAACACAGACCTAGAAGCAGACACGTAGCCACCCACTAGGTGTTCCTGTTCTTCCCTAGGATCGGACCCAGACCTGAAGCTCCGACTTCATCCGGCCAGCCACGACGTGATGAAACTTTGCTGTGTCGCCTGTGGCTCTGTGATGCTTTCACCAAGCATTACTCGTTCTTATTCGGTATGGCTGATAGGCCTGCATGTGCCATCTGCGGGTATGACGAGACTATATTTCATATTGGTTGTGACTGCCCTGCCTATAGCGCTGAAAGGCAGTCGCTATGCTGTGCGATGGAGCGTCTAGATTTACGCCCGTAGACAGAAATGAAGGTTCTCGGCCACTGGCCGCGGCAATCGTCAGTGGTGAAAGCCTCCAAGTCTCTGCTCCGCGTTTTGCGAACTTCTGGCCTGCGCGATGGGCTGTCACGTTTACGAACGCTGACTTTTCATAGTGACTCTCCTTTCTCTTTCATTTTTTTTCTCCTTACCCCTTTCCCCCCGTGTAGAGAAGCAAACCGATTATTCTTCGGGTTTACCGTCTTCTACTACCTCTTAAAACATGGCACATACGCAAATACGGGGATTGGAAGGTTGGAAGGCCTCAAACGTTGCTGGCACATACCCACTACGGGGGAGTGGCCAAGACACAGGCAATTAATTACTGGATACAGGAAAGTTTTGGCGGGAAAAGGAGTGGCAATAGTATGTAGTCTGATATATTGGAAGACGGAATTAAAGGGGTCCAGTTAACTTGGAGATCGAAGACGGGACAATTGCTTAATGTACATAATAGTACACAATGCCTGCAATGTTGCAATGTCGTACTGACTGAGAGCGGGAAAAAGAAGTTAGAATGGGAGTCGCTGCGTTTCTTGAAGAAAATTTTGCACAGCAGAGCGCACACTCCTGTCGCTTCGTCGAAGCAAAGAAGCGCCAATGGAAAGAACAACCGCGGAAGACACAGGCAAGCCCAGTTGATGAAATGGAATTTGCAAAAGACGCTTCCTCAAATGAGAAAAGCGGGGGCAGAACAGCAGGAAGTGGTCTATTGTCTTAGGTTCGGCACAAAAAGGGCACAGTGGGGAAGCTGCCAGGCCAGATCTGGGAAGGTACAAATTTAGAAGGGGAACCCGGCAACGCAAGCGCGTGAAAGAGACCTCTAGTCAGCGTGAGCGCCAGTCTGCTACTCCAAGGATGCAGAAGATGCTGATATTTGGGAGATGATTTAAGAGCCGAGGCAGCAAATTCCTGAAATATTGTGTAGCTGCGAAACCTCACCGCAGCTGTATATGCACACGATGGCAGGACAGCAACAATTGGGCCGCTGAGAGAGGCTCTTGCTAAGGAATCTGCAACCTCATTTAAGGGAAAGCCCATGTGACCTGGTACCCAAAGCAACCTTGCCGAATTTAGATGGAGCGGAATCAGGAACTTAAAGAGGCGTAATGGCCGAGAGTCAGTGGGTGAGGATAAGGAAGAGCAAATGGACAGAGATTCTGTCAGAACCACGACCTGGGAAACGGTAGATTCTAATTTTCGTAAGGCTAAGATTACTGCTAATAATTCAGCCACAAAAATTGGAGTGAAGTCAGGAAGACGGAGAGAAAAAGACCAATCCAGTGAAGGCGAAAAAATTCCCACATCTGCCTTTTCGCGATCCTGCGAGGCATCGGTAGCAATAAGAACATGAGAGGGAAAGAACCTTAGGTGTTTCTGCGATAGACCCTGAAGAAGCGGGAAGGGCTGCAGCTTTGCATTCGATGGGAAAATGTCATCGAAGTCAATCTGGACAGATGAGGAGTTGTTATATATTTTGCATACATCTGTGAAATGAATATTTATGCAATCAAGGAGGGACTGCACGTAACATATCTGCGGGGTATGAAATCGAGACCAGGCAGCGCTGAAAAAGGCGGAAGGTTGACTAAGAAATATTATACTGGAAGCGTGAAGAGGTGAGTCGCACAATTTTAAAAATGTTTGAACTGTTAAAAGGCAAAACCTAGCTGATAACGAAGGCATTCGCGCCTCAAGGTGCAGAACAGCATTGGTGACATATTTTGGAAGCCCCAGACAAAGGCGCAACGCCTCACGCTCCAAAAGCACAAGAGGGCGAAGTTTATAGGCTGGAGCTCCTGAGAATAAAACACACCCGAACTCCAAAATTGGGCGGACGTACATTTTATAAATCATCAGAAGCGTATGCCTTCTCATGCCTGACATAGCACTACAAAGCCTGCGCAGGATGCCAATGGCCCGAACTCCTTTTGCAGAAACTTGCTCAATGTGCGGCCGCCAGGAGAGAGTAGAGTCGTATATTACACCGAGATACTTCACCGTCTGAACTTGAGGTATTATGTTATTTCTATATACCAGGCAAATATTTACAGGAACAGAAACTGGGAATACTAACAATGCGCATTTCTTCACATTAAGGGACAGATGAATTCTTCCTAGCCAGTTGTCAAGAACATTGAGGTAAATTTGCAGGGTTCGATAAAGAGAGTGAATGTCACCTGCTGATGCAAAAAATGCAATATCTTCGGCGTACACATAAGTTTTCACATTTTGAATGCATGGAATTGAGCTAAGAAAAATGTTAAAAAGAACAGGTGAGAGAACTGATCCTTGCGGAACACCTCTTGTCTGTGGAAATCTCCTTGAGGAAACACCATTTTGGCAGCAGTAAAATTCTCTATTTTCCAAAAAACAAATCTAGGCTACAAAATAGCTTGGGAAGTTGAGTTCCTGTAATCTTAGTAATAGAGTCAAGTGCTCCACGCTGTCGTATGCTTTACTGACATCCAAGGTGACAAGCGCAGCAAACTTTTTCTACTGCGAGCTAATTTAATACGACTCTCAAGGTCACTATGAGCACACCAAATTGAACAACCTGGCCTCAAACCAATTTGACATGGATTCAATACAGCATTTTCTGAAATGAATGACATGACACGGCTGAGAAGGACCCTTTCCACAAATTTCACTAAGTTCGATGTTAACGAAATAGGGCGTATATTGTCTGAAGTTAAGCCCTCCCCTTGCTTTTTAAGCAATGTAACTATTTCAGCAAGACGCCACTCATGCGGTATCCAAGGAGCTTTAATAGAATGGTTAATGAGAACCAACAGGTCTGCAGGAGATTCATTGAACAAAATTTTGATCATAGATGAAGTGACCTTATCGGGGCCAGGAGCCGCTGGGGATAATCGCAGAACAATTTGCGACAGCTCAGGCATAGAGATCTCAGTGAAATCACTTGAGGTGCATGTGAATATAGTAGGAGAAGGTAAAGCAGATGTAAAGCGAAGCTCTAGGCCACACGCAATATCCTCTAAGGCCTTTGCGATGTCAGCAGGGGACTGAACGAGGGATTCAATGTTGGCAGCCGCAAAAATCACCTTGTTGCGCCTCATGAAATTAAACAAAGCTCGTTTATTTCCTGATTGGGAAAGGAAATCATAATGATTTGTATTATACTCCTCCTTTGCACGGGCGACAGTGCGCTTAAATGTGGCTGCAACATACTTATAATCCAGCCAATTTTTTGGGCATTGATTTATTAGAAGTTTCTTCCAAGCTGCTTTCCGTCGTCTATATGCACGCGTGCACTCAGCATTCCACCAATTGTTCGCGATCGCACCCTTCGTTCTCTTAACCAAAAATTCAGACTTTTGACTTGCATGGTCCAGTACTGAACATAGATGTGCAGCCTTGCTTTCGGCACTGCTCTGAGTGCGAGTCTTTAAAGCAATTGTAATTTATTAACGTGCGCTGATGTCGCTCAGGAAGAGTTAATTTACACGCAAACCTAAAATTAATCGGTTGATGATCACTGTTTGTTGCACAGTCAACAGGCGCCCAAGACATAACAGAGACTCCTGGGGAGGAAAAAGTTAAATCCAAGGCAGAGCGGCATTGACTGCGAACAAACGTAGGCAATCCGGAATTGTTGCAGATCAAGTTGTTGCCAGAAGCCCAATCAAATAGTCTAGAACCAAAGCTGTCTGTTTTAAACCCCCAAGTCACATGGTGCGAATTGAAGTCGCCATGTAATAGAACGTGAGATCGGCTACTAGACATGAGTGAGTCAAGGGGCCGAATGTCACGCACACCAGACGGGAAATATGTATTAGCTACCGTAAAGGGCTGTTGACCTGGGACACGGAGGTCAACCGCAAGGATTTCACATTCATTGTCCGCATATTGAAAAGAAATGCATGCCCTGTGGCAAAACTTTGTAGATATGAGCACTAACAACCCTTCCCCTCGTGATGACCGGTCAAGCCGGAACGGATGGTAATCCTTGAGATGATAATTGAAATTTGAAGTTAGCCATGTTTCCTTAAAGCAACTAAATCTGGTAGAAGCTGAGTGCATAGGCAATTTAAATCTATTGAAGCTGAGAATATAGATCGACAATTCCACTGGAGTACACTTAAGAACCCTATCTTGGCGGAAGTGCCGCAGCCGCGACTGCCTTTTCTAGAATCCTGGTCTTAGTGTTTTGGCTTGCGTTGCTTTTCTTTGTCTTTGACTGGGGGCAAGATGGACCTGCAATATTCAGAGGAGACCCACTTCTTTTCTGGGCGCGGAGATCAGACTCCATATCCATACAATTCATAGAGGATGCGTCCATAACGCTATTCGAAGGAGAGGCCTGAGAGGTCTTTTGTTGCTCACATTGTTTTTGGCCCTGTGGAGCGGAATCGATTACTACAGAAGGAGAGGTAGCTTCCGAAGCCAAAGAAGACAAGAGCGGAGCGGTGGACGCCTGCAGAAGATTGGTCACATGAGCAGCTATGACCTGCGAAATGCACAAGGATACGGTTTCCATAATGCGATCCATTGCATTTGCCACAGCTTTCTCAACTGCCGCTGTAATAGCCTGGGACCAACTAGAATCCATTATGGGTGGGCATTTGGCGGCCACTCTAGAGTAGGCTGAGGCTCTCTCCTTGACTGCGGCAAAAGCCTCTCTCCGCGTGCATCTGCGCTTGTCTATATGCTCGAGCACCTAAACTTGTGCTCGTGCAGGACAGTCAAGGGAATCAGCAGGGTGAGCACCGCTACACAAACAACATTTCTCTTGGTGTTAAGGACATTCTTCTCTGCAATGACGTTCCCCACAGGCACAGCAGCGTAAGGCCGATTTGCAGGCTTTGCCGCTGTGGCCAAATCGCCAGCAGTTTTGACACTGAAGGGGCCGAGAGTTAAAGGCATCTACGCGAAAAACCAATGGCCACACCTTAATCTCTGACGGGCAAAATATTCCTGCAAATGTGGCAATGACGGACACCGTAGGAATTGTTACTCCGTCAACCATCCTGCTGCATCGATGGACAGCAATCACTCCCGCAGGCGAGAGGTTCTCATACGTTTCCGCAGGGCTCAATCGAGAGTCGACCCTCAGACCAAGCCCTTGGAACATGCTAGATGAGGCGGAATGAATGCGCTCACCGGGTGGCTGGCGAAGGTCGTACACTTTAGAAGATCTTCAATACAGTCTTTATCCGGCGACCTGCACAAAATACCACCCCTGCCGAACTGCCGGACATCGGTAATGTGCATAAAGTGCTTCGATGTGGACTGAAGGGCCGCCTGCACTGCCTCCGGGTTGTTCAGTCGGATAGCGCCGCCATCGGAAGGCACTAAAGCGACCGGAATGCTTGAAACACCACTGCGGAAAAGAGATCAATTGGGAGCTGGTCTTTAGGAAGAGATGCCGACCAAGGGGAAAACCCCTGGCCAGGAGATGAAGTAGACATTAAGCTCTCGTCCCGCACCCAATCACCCCAGAACAGGAGCAAACAGGTACAGACAAAAAGAAGGAGAAATTTAGCAAGCTAGCGCAACATCGCCAGGTACTTTGCCACTGCCCCACAGCCTGGGTAGCTGAGCCACGTCAACACCAAGGGGATTGTTGTTGCTGTGGTTGTTAGGCTATCAAAAGATGGCACATACCCACACTGGGGGATCGGCCAAGAATCGGGTGGCTATTCACCTGAACGCAGTTAACAAAAAGGAAAAGCACGTGGGAGCGCAACACCGGTGAATTTTTCGTCATGAACAGAAAAGGGATGCGTGTTTTGATTTTAAAATTTTAAGAATAATAATAAAGAGAGGGATTAAACATTAATGATTTAGTCAAAATGTAATAATTGGTAGAAAAGAAAAGGTTGGAACACTTAGCAAAGCAGTCGGTGAGATTCTATCAGGAAATTTAGAACAGCGGTACAAACAGATCTGTGGCTGAACCCAAATGTGGTGGCGCCAAATGGTAGCAAGAGCGTGCTGCTCAAACTAAGGCCAAGATGCTGCAAGGGCTCCTCCAGCAACCTTTTTCTCAGAGAGTTGAATCGGCGACAATACAGCCAAAAATGTTAAATAGATTCAGGCTCACGGCAAAATGCACAAAGGGGAGAGAGCGCCAAACCCGACTTGTGTAAATAGAAATTTATAGGGGGGATGCGGCAGCGCAGCCTCGTCAGTGATTCTTCAAGCTGCCGAGAGCAATAAATTTTCCTGTTCCAATAATATGTAAGGTGCTCATAATCCGCCGATGTTAAAAGTGATGTGTCTTGCGTGCTTAAAAACGCACGTCGCCGAAATATAGATGCTGTAATAAAAGCTGTAGCCGGGATGATTGGCAACACGGCGCCGCTGAGGGAAGCATTTGCGAGATTATCAGAAATCTCATTTATTGTCACACTGCTGTGACCGGGAACCCATACTAAATGAACAAGGCTCAAATGCGGAGGAAGTAGGGATAAGAAAGTTGATAAAATGGGACCGTCAACATGTGCAGCGAGGGACGAACACAAAGATAAAGAATCAGTAATTACTGCAACTGCTGTAATAGAGGGGTCTAGCTTGCGTAGAGCAAGTACAACTGCTAGAAACTCTGCTTGAAAAATAGGGGTGAAATCTGGAAGGCGCAGAGAAAAGGACCAGTCTAAATGCGAGCAAAATATTCCCACACCTGCTTTTTCATTGCATTGCGATGCATCATTGGCTATTGCTATATCTGTAGGTGGGGTCCTCAGATGATCTTCTAGAAGACCATTTAGAATACTCGGTGGCAAAAGTTTTGCATTTTTTGGGAATATGTCGTCGAAAACAATGTGGATAGCGGGCCCATTGCGAAGCGCAGGAAGGATATCATAAATGTTTACATCTAAAGGCTGAAGTAATCTTTGCACAAACACTACGTGAGGGGAATTGAAACGAGACCAGGGGACACCAAAAAAGGAGGTCGGCTGAGAACAGAAAATGCTTTGGGAACGGTGGAAATGGGATTCATGGATCCTGAGGTAAGTTTGCACAGTTAAAAATTGAAGTCGTGATAAGAGAGACCGAATGCGGGCTTCAAGGTACAGCACATTGATAGCCACAAATTTTGGAAGGCCGAGGCACATGCGAAGTGCTTCCCTCTCTAAAAAGACGAGAGGGCGAAGTTTATATGTAGCCGAGCCTGAAAACAACACTGATCCAAATTCTAAAATTGGCCTGACATACATTATGTAGATCATTAATAGCGCATCTCTGAGCATGCCGTACCGGTGATGACATAATCTCCATCACATGCCCATGGCACGAGCCCCTTTCGCCGCGACATGGTCAATGTGAGGTCGCCAGGTGAGTTTGTTGTCATAAATGAGCCCTAGGTATTTTAGGGATTGAACCTGCGGTATTATTTTCAACTGGCAAGTGAGAGAGACCACTACAGGAGTGTACAGAGGGAAAACAAGGGTGGCGCGCTTGCCAACATTTAACTTCAGGTGTAATGCGCTCAACCAGTGCTCAAGTGTATTCAAATATGACTGCAACAGACCATACAGAGAATGTATATCCGGCGCAGCAGCAAAAAACGCAATGTCGTCCGCATAGACGTAAGTGCGTACATGGCGGTGGAGAGGAATTGAGCTTAACAGAATATTAAAGAGCACAGGAGAACGAACAGCTCCTTGCGGTACACTTCGCGTTTGTCTATACCTCTCTGAATGAACACCATTATGGACGCAAAATAATTTCCTGTTATGAAGAAATGCAGATATTCATGCAACTATATAATCTGGAAATTGAAGAGACTGTAGCCTATGTATCAGGATAGAGTGTTCTACACTGTCGTAAGCTTTGGCGACATCTAACGTAACCAAAGCCGCGACCAGGCGTTGACGACGAGCAAGGAGAATTCTGCTCTCAAGATCAGCATGTACATTCCATATCGAACACCGTGGCCGGAAACCGAGTTGGCACGGGCTGAGTATACTTTTGCGGCCCACAATGGCTGACACCCGAATTAGTAACACCCTTTCTATCAACTTTACCACGTTTGATGTTAAAGAAATTGGCCTAATATTATCCAGTTCATAGCCTCCACCCTGATTTTTAAGTAAAGGGATCACCTTGGACAGCTTCCACTCAGAAGGTATCCAAGCGTATTTGAGAGAGTAGTTTATTAGGTGCAATAAGGAGTTGGAAGACTTCAAATAGAATCTTGAGCATCTTTGTGGTAACACCATCAGTACCACGAGCAGCAGCTGGCAATCTCTGGACAACTTGTGAAAGCTCTGATAGATTTACTTGTGAGGCATTATCATTTGGCACGACTGGTGCAAACAACAATGGTCGCATAGGTAGTAAAGACGAGAACCGCTTTTGCAGGCCTGAGGCTATTAATTCAACCGCCTGGATAGCTTCTACAGGTGACATAACTAATGACTGAAAATTATCAGAAGACATGAGCTGCTTCCTAGACCGTAGAAACCCGAATAGTGCACGTCGGTTGCCCGCCTTTGGAAGATAATCGAAGTGTTCTGAGTCATATTTTTCCTTTGCGCGAGAAACTGTGCGTTTAAAGGTGGCTGCAATAAATTTATAATCACTCCAGTTATTCGGACATTGGCTATGAAGAAGCTTTTTCCATGCTGCCTTCCTCCGCCTGTAATCTCTTGTACAGTCCGCATTCCACCAGTTAGAAGAATTCCCTTTTGTTGGCCTCACCAGGAACTCCGACTCTTCCTTCTCTTCCTGAGTCATAGCCTCTAAGGCTGATTTATCATGAGATTTCAGCAACCTGATCCACTAATAATGTGTGGTATGTCTGTCTCTTGTGTTGTAAAAGCAGAGCATATGTTAGGGAATACATCGTAAAGCACCCACTCCAACTCACTAAGCAACTTTTATTCATCTTTTGTGGGGAGAGGCCTACTTCCCAAAATTTCGAGGTTCTTTGAAATTATTGGGGATGTGCCAACATCAAAATTTCGGGACTCCTTATTTCAAGCAAACAGACCAAACCAACCATCCCAAGAGAAAAAGACCTGTCATACATTAAAACTTTGGCCCAGTTGATATGAAAAGACCTGGCACTGGCAAGAGCAACATTGTCGCACTAAAAACTGCTTTCAAATGTTACGTCATCGCTTACCATGCCTGCTACACGACCACTTAAAAAACACGTTGTGGGGCCAGTTGGTGAAGCATAGTTTCTCGTAGTTTTTTATAGCGCTACAAAAAAAAAACAACAAGGACACAGGAACAAGTACACAGGACGGGTGCTGTCCTGTGTACTTCTTCCTGTGTCCTTGTTTTTTTTAGTACCGCTATAAAGAACTTCGAGAAACTAGACAACCATATGCACAATAAAATTGATGTGTCATCTTGTCTCGTTTCACTACTGTATCAACAGTTCCGTGACATGTGAACATGACATAAGTTGTTGCTTTATCTCCTTTTTGTCCGAATTATTGTGACTGCTTTCGAGGCAGATCGCTATTGTTAATCGAGATTTATGTTGGATATGTCACCTCCTAATAATATGTAATTATTCATCCTTTAATCCTCAGTGTTTATCTCGTAAGTGTTTGTACTGCTGTTTTTTGTTGCCCGTGTGTAAATTGCACTCCCTGGTTTTTGTGGTCTTTTCCTATATTGTACTTCTCTTTGATGGCTAAGTTTGAGCCAAATATATATTTATGTTTATGTATTAGTGCTGTGCCTTCCAATGCTGCCCACACACAAGATTTAAGGCCAGTCAAGGGGCTCAGATCAAATTTTTAATTAAACCCCGCGCAAATTGTTGATGGAAATGAAAGCAATTCAATTCAAAATCTGGCGGTGTTCTGTCGGGGGTGTACTGAGGGTCACGCGGTGTTGATGACGTTATCACCCTCTCAGTCGCGAGCTCTTATACTAATACTGGCTCAGTGGTGCAGCAGCTAAGCAATGCGCCACTGCCTGTGCAGGTGGCTGGTTCAAGCACAGCCGCTGGTGGGGCTTGTAAAACCCAGTTGCATTATCATCAGCCTGATTACGCTCACTTCACGGCAAAGGCCTCTACCATGTCTCTAAATCTGCAATTTATATTCACAGTTCAGTTCCGCACATACCGCTCGACCTTTCACGGTGGTGCAACACACGTCAAGAGGTTGTCGCCCTTCTCGTAAAACCTGCACGCACACCCCTTGTTCTAGTTTCTTTTTATAGTCGTCCTGGCTCCGCATCTCCCAATCTGGGATGGGTTCGTTTTCTACGTTCTACCAACTCGGGTATCCCTATTCTAGTTGGTGGTGACTTCAACAGCGCACACACTGCGTGGGGTTATTCATCGGATTCCTCAAGGGGTGCACACATCCTAGGGAGCTTTTCGGATCATTCCTTTCAACTTTTAAACCACCCGAATACTTCTACCCGCCCATGAGGTGGCCCGTATTCACCTGATCTGACATGGTGGTTAGGCCCCGGTAACCCTCGTTGGGCTGTTGATTCAGATACTTGGGGTAGCGATCACAGCCCTATTTTTATCTCCCTCACGAATACTCGTCTACGGAAAATACGCTGCATTGTACGAATAACGTTACGGGACTCTGTACGCGCAGACAATCATTTATCTACATTCAACCCCTCTTCAGCACTGTCTACTCTCTCTGCTGTTCTCGCTACTCACACTATTACCACTACTGTAAATGAAGACGACCCAAACCGGACATACATCTCTTGAATCTGTGGGCTCTTCGTCGCCAGGCGGATCTTTACGCTACTCGTCACCCTGATGACCCTTCGGCTCTTCCTACTCTTCACCGCGCTACCGCACGGGCGCGGCGCTATGCAAAGCGGCTAGGCAGGCAACGCTGGGCTGCATGGTGTGCCCGCCTGTCCTCTACGCAGGGCAATTGACGTCTTTGGAGAGTGTTTCACGCCATGGAGCGCCCTTCTCAGGCTGCAGATTACACAGAGAGCATTCGCCTCGCGCTAAATGTGGATGAGGACACATTTGCACAACAAGCGGCTCGTTAATTTTTTTCCAAACCATGACTGCACGCTACGTCTCCACCTGACTTATCGGTAACAGAGCCTCCCGATGGGATTACTTCTGACCTCACCATGGCAGAGCTGCTGGCCTCCATTGAATGTTTAAACACTACTACTACTCCCGGGCACGACGGCATACCTAACTCCTTATTCCCTAACTTGGAAGGGAGGGTTTTGCAAACCCTACTTGATACTTTCAACAAAGTGTGGCTTTCTGGCGTCGTGCCGGGAGACTGGAAGCATTCTAATGTGGTTCCAATACCCAAGTCAGGTCAGCCTCCATCGTCTCTCTCGGCCCTTCGTCCAATTTTCCTTACGCCTACCACCTGCAAGCTTTATGAAAACATTCTAGCCGCACGCTTGTCATGGTGGCTGGAAACCGATGATTGTTTGTTACCCAGATTCCCAAATTGGTTTCCGCCCACAAATTTGAACGGAGGAGGGCCTTGCTACTTTGGCTGCTGACGTGCTTGACCACTCTCCGCAGAGTCACCTTGTACGAACCGTAATCGCTACAGACTTAACAAAGGCATATGATAACATCCTTCACTCTGCTACTCTTGCCTCCCTTCAAACACTTGGTCTCCCTCACCGGTTCCTCCTCTCTATTCACGCCTTTTCAGCAAATCGAACCTTCAGCGTGCGTGCCCACGGAAAGCCCTTTGGTAACTTCACTTCCAATAGAGGAGTACCGTAGGGCTCCGTTCTCGCCCCCACATTATTTAATGTGGGTTTAATTCCTCTTTTTAGAGTATTAGAGACCATCCCTTCTATCCGCGTGCTTGCGTATGCCGATGATATAACCTTGTGGTGCTGTCATCCAGATGCGTCTATTCATCAGTCGGTCCTTCAACACGTGCTGGATGTATTAACATCTCGCCTCCCACCTCTGGGTCTAATTCCCTCTCCTACTAAATCATGTTTCATTCGAATTGGAAATAAAGCCGGCTTACGGAAAGCTCCCCATTCAAATTTTACGGTACATAATTCTCTGATTCCTCAGGCAGAAACTTCGTATTCTTGGTCTTCTCCTCCATACATCTGGGACTGGCACCCCGTGGCTGACAGCCACCCGTAAATCGGCTCACGCTACTCTAGGTCTGATTCGTCGCATAGCTATGCGCTCTGGTGGCGCACGTGCTCATACGGCCGGCCAGCTTGTGTGCTCTATCCTTCAGCCACGGATAGTATATCAGGCACAATTTCAACGTCTCACCCGCAGACAGTGGGACTCCCTTGAAGCTATCAATCGTGAGGCTATGCGCGTCATAACATATCTGCCTCGTGTAACACCCACACCTGTGCTACAGGAGTTCGCCCAACTTAATACGCTCAGTGAAATCATCGACCAACGGGTGGTAAATAGAGCTCTAAAACAGTCTCTCAAACTTTGTCGTTTAAAGACACTTTCACCGTGGTCCTATTGCTAGCTCACTGACAATCGCCCCACTGTTTCCCCGTCGGTATCAGCAGCGTATCTGCCTGAAGGGTGCATATTATACACGGATGCATCACATTCTGCAGAGAGGGGAGTTATTGCTGTGTATAGTCCATCTCATCCGCATCTCAACTCTCGCGCGACGTATACTGCGGATACGTGCACTCCCCTGGCATTGAATCTTCAAGCCATTTATATTGCCATTGCTTCCCTTCCGCTCGTTCCAACATTCAATACAGTTCATATTTACACCGACTCCAGCGCCGCCTTTAAACAGCTTAATGCTGTTCGACGAACGTTCCAGATTTCACCATCAATTCATGTGCTCTGCGCAAAGTATCCATGTCCTGTGCGCATACACTGGATTCGCGGCCATGCCCAGGATCCACATAACATTCAAGCGGATGCTATGACTCTTCATACATTAGAGGATCCGCCACCTTCCCCTCTTCCGCCAGATCCGTTCCTGTCCCACGTTTCCGATTCCGAAGTTCTGCGCCAGCGAACACGCGCTCTAATTCCTCCGTGTTCGCACCCTCTCCCCCGTAGTCTTACTCGGCCGGAGGAGGTATCCGTGCGCTAGATTCGTGCAGGGGCGGCTCTGACACCGTCTGTCCGTCATCGGTGGCGTGCCAAAGATCTGCCAGCACCTGACAGGTGCCCTCACTGTAGCGCTGCACCGGACATTTGTGATGTGCGGCACTTGTTGTGGACTTGCCCAGCGACGGCTGCTATCAGAAAACGGCTCCTCAGGGAGGTGGGCCTGTGGTGGAACCACGAAAGTGACTACGTGAAGTGGACTATGGACAACCGTTTCATTAGCAACCTGTGCGACTACCTCAGAGCAACGGTTCTTCACTCCTTCTTTTTACTTTCAATCCCGTGCGTTCCTCCCCCCACCTTCGTTTTTCAACTTATGCCTCATGGCACACTTATCGAATAAAAAAAACAAAAAAATGTCTCTCCAATTAACCCTGTCCTTTTCCAGCTGCGCCACCCGCATGCCCAAAAACTGCTTAATCTCAACGGCCCATTTAACCTTCAGCCGCCCTCTGCAACGCTTACTTTCTCTTGGAATCCACTCCGTCACCCTTAAGGACCAGCGGTTATCTTGCCGTGGCATTACATGCCCTCCCCAAGCACATTTCTTCCTTTTAATTTCAACTATGACGTCTTTAACCCGCGTTTGTTCCCTCAACCGCTCTCCTGCTTCCGTTCTCTTAACGTTGCACCTTTCAGTTTTCTTTCCATGGCTCGCTGCGTTGTCGTTAACTTGAGCTGAACCCTTCTCGTTAGCGTCCATGTTTCTTCAGCGTAGGTGAGCAGCGGTAAGATACTTTTCCCTTCCAGTTTGCTCTTCTTTTAAGAGCTTTAGCATTAACTCATCACGTTTTGAGATTTCGTGGTGTCTGCTACCACTCTTGATCACAGCGCCATCTGTGGCAGCAACCACTCATCCCGTTTTGAGATTTTGTGAGGTCTCCTACCACCTTGAGATCAAAGCGGGATCTGTGGCTGCAACTAGAAAACAGCGGATCTCGCATTTGGAGCGCCATCTACAATAGCATTGTAGAAACAACCACCTGGCGCGTGCCAATGATGACGTCAGGGTCCAATATGGTGGACAGAGGTGGAACAATGCGAGTATGACGTCACGGGACGAAAGGGCAGCATAGTCTCAGTTTCTCGAATCCAAGATGGCGGCCATTAAAATTGGTTGTGCCCTCTCATGCCTTCCCCCCAACCCACCCTAATCAAAAAATATCCAAAAACGGGTAGGAAAGCTGTCCCGTTACGGGAGCGCTATACATGTATGCTGCTCCTACGGCTGCTGCTTATATGAAGAAAAGGAAAGTACACGGGCCTGCCTACTGGCCCAAGCCGAGCCACGCTCGCTGCCGCGTGCTGAAAGTAGGCGAGTTAAAGGACCGGAGAGTAAAGATAGAAAGAAAAGACGCGCGCTAATATGCCCCTGGCCGATTAGTGCCACAGTGCTTCAAGACAAGCACTCCGCCATATTTCAAAAATAGGTTTAATATCTTTTGCCCAATGACCCGCAGCAGATATTAAATCGGGTATATACTCAGCGTATGCAATCATGTATACATTCGTTCTGCTGTATATACTTCGACAACAACGGGCACCCATGGGGGGACAGTTGTATACCGAATTTGGTAGGCAAATAAAACCCTATGTGTTGTGGTATAGAAATAAAACCACTCTTAACTAATTGCAGGTAAACAATGTATACATTCAATTACTAATTGAAGCGTTACCACGTGGTACCGCAAGCCAAATTATAGGCCCACCTTGACTCCCCAAACGAAGCAAATTTTGTTTGGGACTCATCGTGAGGGGTAGACGTCTTGAGGGGTAGACAATTGGTAGACGTGCATCGTAATTTCTCTGATCGATGGCGCTAGGCGGCGATCGTTCCGCTAGGCAGCGTGCGTGCACGCGTAGCCGAGCATGGTGGCAGTCCACCCCGTTTCAAAGGGTATTAAATTCCGTTTCTCGAGACGAGCGGCGTGTTCTTGTCCGCATTCTTCATCTAATGAACCAAACCGCTAATGCTCGTTACTTCAACGTTTTCCAGACGGTGGCGTCCTTTTTTCTCCCGTGGGTCAGCACTGCCCGCCCGCTTGAGAGCGCATACAGGAAAGATCGACTTACAGAAACGTAATATGAGAACTGTTAGCAGTGTTCTCAGCAGACCTCTGCCTAGAGCATGCAACTGATATAGAAATAAAGGACTACTAGGTGGGGTGCGCAAGAAGCCCGACGCAAGCTTCCATGCAAATTAATTCAAAAAGCTACGAAGTGGTGGTCCTAGCATACAGACCGCCACCCAATCGGACGCAGGTCATCGATTCCTTGTTGGAATCCTTCTGACGGGCGCAGCTCCAGGCCAAGGTTTAAGCTCTGATGCAAATGAATTCAAAAGCTACGAAGTGGTGGTCCTACCGTACAGACCGCCACCTAACCGGAAGCAGGTCACCGATTCCTTGTTGATATCCATCTGACGGGCGCAACTCCAGGCCAAGGTTTACCCTTCCTTTCCCACCCCTCCTGTTTTTTTTCTTCCATTCCACAACGCCTTCTTTCACGCGGTGGCATATGTCAACGATGGAGGAATGTCACTTTTTTGCCAATAGAGATAATAACAATAACCGCCTTGTAGCTTTCTTTCTTTCACTCCCTCCTACGTCCTTTTCGTTAGTGCGTGGTGGTGGTGTCCATCGAAAATTAGGCAGTTACTCTCTTTTCTAGCCTCGAAACTAATTTTTTTCCTTTGTTGATCCAATCTCCCATTGGGATTCGCCGCATATGTTAAAACGGGTCTTATATTGTCCCGTAGTGGTGACGGCAGTCGAAGCAGCGATGAAGACGGACGAAAGGGTCTTCTAAAAGAAAACTTTTATTGGCCTGACTTGCACCCAAAATGTACTGAATCACTCGGCGGCGGCAAAGCGACAAGCGTGCTCGGCGGTCGTCGAACAGAATGCCCGCTGCTGTCGGCCGTGCTCAATTTAAAGCTGATCGCGAACTTTCGAGATAACGAGTGCAAAGTTACTAGAACATTCCTGAACAACGTAGAATCAGCTCTGCCTGGCTGCGATAAATCGAGATAAATCTAGCCGCGTCTTGCGTCGCAAACAAAGCGGCAAAGTGGTGTGGCGGAAGATTTGAAAAACGAACAAACACTGCAAATATTCCTAGCATTACTCCCCTCTAAAAGAAGCATCGACCCGATGCATTAAAACAAATAATGCGACTAGTAAGGGAAAAAAAAGGATCTTGCGAAAATAGAGCATGGAAATGCAGCGGCCTTTAGCGCGCATAATAAGGCTTCAGACGGACTACATGGACAACTTCTGGTCGTACGCGGCGTCGCTGGGATGCAGTCATTGCGTCAGGGATGACTTCATAATCCAGTTCACCAAGCCGACGAAGAACCTTGTACGGGCCGAAATAGCGGCGCAAATGCTTTTCACTCAATCCACGGCGGTGAATGGGCGCCCACAGCCAGACTTGGTCTCCTGGCTTGTATTCCGCGTTGCGTCTACGTAGATTGTAGCGTCTGGTGTCGGACCGCTGCTGATCTTTGATCCGTAATCGGGCAAGCCTTC
This sequence comes from Amblyomma americanum, assembly GCA_030143305.2. Taxonomy (NCBI): domain Eukaryota; kingdom Metazoa; phylum Arthropoda; class Arachnida; order Ixodida; family Ixodidae; genus Amblyomma; species Amblyomma americanum. The sequence goes on from JARKHS020025232.1 coordinate 92,300, forward strand.
GAGCTTCTTCTGCGCGTTGAAGGTAGGCGGCAACGTCGACGTTCTCTTCTGTAACGTTGGGCAGCATGGCGTCTGGAGTGGTCGTGGCCTCCCTGCCATGGAACGAGCCTAAAAGGCGTCATCTGGATGGTCTCCTGCACTGCGGTGTTGTAGGCGAAGACGACGTAAGGCAGGATGACATCCCAGGTTTTGTGTTCGGCATCGACATACATAGCGAGCATATCGGCGATGGTTTTGTTCAGGCGCTCGGTCAGTCCGTTGGTCTGCGGATGGTATGCAGTTGTCCTCCGGTGGCTGGTTTGGCTGTAGCGCAGGATGGCTTGCGTTACTTCCGCCGTGAATGTTGTTCCTGTGTCCGTGATGAGCACATCGGGGAAGCCGTGTCGAAGAAGAATGCACTCCACGAAAAATCTGGCGACTTCTGCTGCTGTTCCGTTTGGTAGGGCTTTGTAGCGGGTCAGGTAGTCGGTCGCTGTGATGATCCACTTATTTCCAGATGTTGACGTTGGAAAAGGGCCAAGCAAGTCCATGCTAATCTGCTGACATGGGCCTTGAGGGAGGTTCAATGGGGCTCAGAAATCCTCCTGGTCGTGTGGGAGGAGTCTTTCGTCGCTGACAATCTCGGAAGGTTTTCACACAGTGTGGGACATCAGCAGACAGCCGGGGCCAGTAATACATGTCTTGAATGCGGCGGAGGGTGCGAGTAAACCCGAGATGTCCAACTGTCGGCTCGTCGTGTGAAGCCTGTAAAACTTCTTCGCGGAGACAAGTAGGTACAACAAGGAGGTAGGCAGTTTGGTTCGCTGTAAAGTTCTTCACAAGGACCTCATTCTGCACACAGAAGGAAGACAGTCCTCGCTTGAATGAAGCGTGGGGTGAAGAAACCTTGCCTTCCATGTACTCGACGAGGCCTTTTAGGTTGGGGTCCGAGCGTTGCTGCTGAGCAAAAGAGCTGGGGCTGATGGGTCCCAGGAAGGTGTCCTCATCGTCGTCCGGCGGCGGTGCATCTACAGGGGCTCGTGAGAGGCATTCGGCGTCAGAGTGCTTGCGTCCGGACTTGTAAACGACGGTGACATCAAACTCCTGGAGACTCAGACTCCATCGACCGAGTCGGCCAAAGGTGTCCTTCAAACTGGCAGCCAGCAGAGCGCGTGGTGGTCGCTGACCACCTTGAACGGTCGTCCGTAGAGGTAGGGGCGGAATTTCGACATAGCCCAAATGATGGCAAGGCACTCCTTCTCAGTTGTCGAATAGTTCGCCTCGGCCTTGTAAAGGGAACGGCTAGCGTATGCGATGACTTTCTCCAGCCTGTCGCTTTTTTGAACGAGGACGGCGCCTAGTCCCACGCTGCTTGCGTCGGTATGAACTTCAGTATCGGCGTTTTCATCAAAATGAGCAAGGATCGGCGGGGACTGTAAACGACGCTGGAGTTCCTTGAAGGCTTCTGATTGCGGCGCTTCCCATTTAAACGGCACGACTGCCTTCATCAGTTGGGTCAGGGGCTCGGCGATGCGCGAAAATTTTTTCAAAAATTGTCGGCAGTATGCGCACAGTCCGAGAAATCTGCGTACTGCTTTCTTATCGGCCGGCGGTGGAAACTCTTCAATAGCAGCTGTTTTCCGCGGGTCTGGGCATACTCCTTCCTTGCTAACGATGTGGCCTAGAAACAGCAGCTCTTCGTAAGCAAGGTGGCATTTCTCTGCTTTCAAGGTTAGGCCAGACGACTTGACTGCGTCTAGTACTGTTCGAAGTCTTTTGAGGTGCTCTTCAAAGTTCGAGGCGAACACAACGACGTCATCTAAATATACCAGACAAATTTGCCACTTCAGGCCTGCCAACACTGTATCCATTACTCGCTGAAACGTCGCTGGTGCGGAACAGAGACCAAATGGCATCACCTTGAACTCAAACAGCCCATCCGGAGTGATGAATGCTGTCTTCTCGCGATCTTTTTCGTCGACCTGAATTTGCCAGTAGCCGCTCATGAGGTCCATCGATGAGAAATATTTGGCGTTGCAGAGGCGGTCCAGTGTGTCGTCGATGCGGGGGAGGCGCTAGACATCCTTCTTTGTTATGTTGTTCAAGCGGCGGTAATCCACGCAGAATCGAAGCGCGCCCTCTTTCGTTCTCACTAGAACAACCGGTGCCGCCCATGAGCTGTTTGAAGGCTGGGTGACGTCGTCGCGAAGCATTTCTTCGACTTGGTCCCGGATGGCTTGTCGTTCTCGCGGTGACACACGGTAGGGGCTTTGACGGAGAGGTCGGACGTGTTATCCGTTATAATGCGATGCTTGGCAATTGGCGTCTGTCGCAAGTTCGGCGATGTCGAAAAACACTCACTGTAGCTTTGAAGCAGATTGCGGATCTGGTCTTTTCTGTTCTGGTGCAGGGCTGGGTTGATGTCGAAAGTGGGCGAGTTCTCTTGGTCAGGCGAATCTTCTGCGAAGGGGTCGGAGAGGGCGAAGCAATCTCTGCGTCACATATTTCGTCGAAGAAAGCAATCGTCGTTCCTCTGTTAATGTGCCGGTATTCTTCGCTGAAGTTAGCAGTACTTCGGCCTGGCCATTGCGCAAATGTGCGATGCCTCTTGCGATGTTGATTCCTCGGTCTAGGAGCAACTGCATGTTGCCCTTGATGATGACTTCAGCGTTAATGACTTTCGTGGCGCCTACGGTCACGATAACGATTGATCGGGGTGGGACGCTCACTTCTTCCTCCAGGACACTCAGGGCAACGTGAATTTCCCGAGTTTTCATCGAAGCGATGGCTTCATCCGTCGAAAGAGTGATCATCTTGGATCGCAGGTCATGATCGCCTGATGCTATTAAGGAAATCCATACCCAAGATCACTTCGCGGGAGAATTGCGGTAGCACAACAAAGGTCGCAGGATAGGTATGTCCTTTGACAGTCACGCGTGCTGTGCATCGTCCTGATGGCGTAATGAGGTGGCCCCGTGCGGTGCGAATTTGTGGGCCGTCTCAAGCCGTTGTGACTTTTCTCAGCTGCGCACCGAATGTTCCATTCATCACCGAGTAATCGGCTCCTGTGTCGACTAGAGCGGCAACTTTCCGGCCGTCGATAGCCACTTCAAAGTCGGAGGTCTTGGCTCTTGCATTGCACGTCGCTCTCGGCGTCGGGTCACGGCTTCGTCGCGTATGCGAGTCGCGGGTGGGACGTGTGGTCGAAGCTCTACTGGGTGGCGGCGTCGTTTTCAAGGCAACCTGCGTCGTGGTCGGGGTTCTCATTGTGTGCGGCGTCGGTGCAGCGAGTGCCGGTTCTTCATGCGGCATCGCGGGTGCAGCTTTTTCATGGGGCGTGGTCGGTGGAGGATCTTCGGCGTTTCGCTCTTGAGCAACCTCACCTTCTGAGGTTGCTGCCTTTAGTTTCCCCTACGGGGGCTGGGAAACCTTCCTCGTACCTCGGCTGCGTAGCTGCGGCGTGGTGACGCAAAGCGCGAGGGTGACGGCGATGGTGAGCGCGAAACGCGCTTCGGCGTGTACTCTTCTCGACGCAGGTACTCGTCGATTTCCTGCGGACGTTGTCCGAAGCGTGGTCGTGGGGCGTTAACGGCAAATCCTCGAAGACCGATACGTCGGTACGGGCAGTGACGAAGAATATGGCCGGCCTCACCGCAATGGAAGCACAACGGCCGGTTGTCGGAAGTCCTCCAGGCGTCGCATTTCCTGGGACTTGATGGTCGGTCATAGGCTGGGCGGGCGGGGGCTGGGAGGCGGCGTTGTGGAACAAGTGGCTCATCTCGGGGAGGACGTGGGGATTGTCGTTGGGGCTGAGCAGTCCTTACTGCAGCGGCGTAGGTCATGGCCTGGGGTTCTGTGGCCGTCGGGGTGCCAAGTGCCTGTTGCACTTCTTCCCGTACCACGTCCATCAGAGTCGCTGCTTGTGGCTGTGGGGAGGATGGCAGTAATCGGCGTAGCTCCTCTCGGACGATTTTGCGGATAACTTCCCGCAAGCTGTCGCTGGCGGTGGCCGGCGTGTCCGAACGGATTGCACAGGCAGAGGAAGGGCGGTTGTACTGCCGAGCTCGGACGTCGAGGGTCTTCTCAATCGTGCAGGCTTCTTGCATGAATTGCTCGACTGTTCTTAGCGGCTGGCGGACGAGGCTGCCAAAGAGTTGTTCTTTTACGCCGCGCATTAAAAACTGAACTTTCTTTTCCTCGGTCATCCCGGGGTCGACGCGGCAAAATATGCGCCTCTCCTCGACGTAATCGCGGACGGGCTCATTGGGAAGCTGGATCCTGGACTCGAGGAGTCGTTCGGCTCTTTCTTTCCTCACGACACTGGTGAATACATTCAATAGTTCTCTCTTGAATAGCTCCCATGTCGTAAGGTACGATCGTAGTTTTCGTACCACGTGCGTGCGGAGCCATCCAATGAGAAGAACACGTGTCCAATTTTTGCCGCATCATCCCACTTGTTGAATGACGCCACGCGCTCAAATTGATCCAACCATTCTTCAGGTGCTTTGCCTAGGGATCCATTGAAAGTTGGCGGTACCCGCGGCTGCTGTAGTATGATCGGTGTCGACATCTTCGGCGAGATTGCGGTGCTCGTAGCAGCGTCTTTTCGCTGTCTGGTGCGGTCCGGCAGTTTCCCGAACTCAGGCTCTTCTCCCTGGAGACGTCGGCTGGCTCGCTGAGCTGCTGGCTCGTCCTCGGGTGCGAAGCGCTGAGGGATGGCTTCACGACTTGAAGGGGGCGTCCGGAACATGGAAGGCTACCCCGCACCTCCACCAGATGTCACGTAGTGGTGACGGCAGTCGAAGCAGCGATGAAGACGGACGAAAGGGTCTTCTAAAAGAACTGTTTATTGGGCTGACTTGCACCCAAAATGGACTGAATCATTCGGCGGCGGCGAAGCGACAAGCGTGCTCAGCGGTCGTCGAACAGAATGCCCGCCGCTGTCGGCCGTGCTCAATTTAAAGCTGATAGCGAACTTTCGAGATAAAGAGCGCAAAGTTACGGGAACATTCCGGAACAACGTAGAATCAGCTCTGCCTGGCTGCGATCAATCGACACAAATCTAGTCGCGTCTTGCGTCGCAAACAAAGCGATAAGGTGGTGTGGCGGCAGATTTGAAAAACGAACAAACACTGCAAATATTCGCGGCAATATGCTGTCATCCACACTTTGATCACAAAAGCTACAGCGCGTGTAAAGTCAAAATGTTTCTTAAAATTTTCGAGACGCCTCCATTAGTCCTCTGAACCAAATTTGCTTTGCTCTCTTAACACCGATTACGCCACCTGAGAGACTTCCAGACGCTTTGGACTGTACGCAAAAAGACCAAGTGTGTTTCAAGATTCGTTTTTTTTTTTCGTTTCTGAGTTAATCTAGCAATATGCTAGAAGCCGTCTTTCATTCTCCTTGTGTACAAGATAAGCGCACGTGTTGCAAGAATTCCAGCAAATAGTTTCAGTGCGTCCTTTGCAATTTGCGGCACCACGAAGATAGTATAAAAAATAGGTGATACATAATTTAGTTTGAGGCGTTAAATATATGAAAAAGATGCTCGCCTACTCGAAACAGAATATACATAAAAATGCACTCGCACGTCTTTTGTTGCCGTTGAATCGGCTGTTTCACTATGTTGTTGAGTAACCTGGAAATAATGAGCAACCAGCGCTATTATTTAGCATGTAGAAAACGATATGCGGCATATCGAGCTCGTGTTTTCGGATCCCACTGGCTGCACGAGGTTCTGCTTTTATACTTGCTGATTTATCATTTTCAAAAATAATATGAGTAAACTACTAATTGTCATTTATCAACACGACAAATTACCAGCAATGTAATCTCCCAAGCGTTCTTTGGTTTCGGTGACAGTTGGCTTGACTAATATGTTTGTCATAACAAGCCCCTTACTTCCCTGCCCTAGTCTGCTTTAAACTAGGAATGTTTAGCTAACAGTAGTGTACGTTATGAAGAAATAAAGCGCTAAAACACATCTAAAGTATGTTTACTCTACCCGTTGGCTATGTTGCATCATTTCTCTGGTATTTCTTTATTTGGATACAATAACAAAAGATCTGCGTTCTTTGTTAACATTTCTTGCACTCCATTTTATAATGCACTGTGTACTTCTAGGTGCATGAAATGCTGCTGAGGACTTATTGAGCGCCGTAAAATAAATACCATCACTTACCGTTTCTTTTGTCCGGTGTTTCGGGTGGAGGCTTCGCTGCGAGAATAGAAAATGTGAACTGCGATTCTAAACCGTTCAATAAACAAGTCACCGATATAACAGATATACGACCCGTACTGAAGATTACCGAAATAGTATCCACTTTGTGTGGAGCGGGTATCTTTCCCAATGGCTTTTTGACAGAAGGATGTGTGAATATTAGGTTGTGTTCCTGACATGACTATAAAACGCATGCTTTTCTAAGTCTGCGAACGTGAACAGATCATTTTGATATTTCATATGATGTCTTTTTTCGTCCTATAGTAGAGTCTGAGCGCAGAGATAGTTTTGCTAGCGACTCAGTCAAGTAGTCTGATTTAAAATACCGTCATTGACGCGTTCTCTGTAAAATGAACAATATTTCTTGTAATTATTGGACTGGAGATTGCGAGAATTATTAAGGTGCAGTAAGGTTATTGGCGGAAATTTTAGGCATCTAATCTTGGTTGTAGCTTTCACACAGGTGAAGCCGATCTTCTTAGGAACACCAAACACACGACTATGATGATTTTCAGCAGACATGTCAATAATATTCACTTTTTTTAACCCTCGCTGATATATTACCTTAGTTTACATGAAACGGTCAGAGCGCAAGAAATAAAAGGAGTAGCTTTTAACGCATGACGTAAACATTTTCCACATTGGTATAAACGCCATTTTCAGGCTTCAGCCGTTCAACTGTCTCGCGGTCCACCCAAGGCGAAGCCCGGTTTTTGATATAGAAGACCTCTGTGCTTGAGTCGCTGCGCCCTCGACCGCGTCCACAATGCTGATTTTTTGAAAAGCTCCTGACTTTAGAGAATCGCGGTTGAATCTCTTTTTCTACATGGAAAAGGTCGACGCTGCACTAGCTGGTTGCAGGCGGGCATCATCACCGGTTCCAGCTGGAAAACACCATTCAGCACTTGCAAACCTTGCCCAAGAGGCTCATGTTGAACTTTTTGGACGACTTCAATAATTTGTGACGTGAGTGCACAGTTCCACACGAGTAGATGTCCACTCGTATAATTGTGCTACTTAAACTATGCAAACCACAAATTTACATCCCATCGTAATATCCAATTCCACACTGACTAGCTGATTCAGAAAAGTAATGGAAACAACAGCGCTTACGCGTATTGAGTACTAAATGGAGCGCTTCCGAATACATCCAGATTTGATGTATGATTTTCGCCCCGGGCGCTCGTCTATTGCCAACGGGTTTGACCTGGTGCCACCTACTCAACGCCGCGGTATTGTTCCTGCATGTTAAAGGAGCATGCAACAACTTTACTCTCCAGGTCATTTTCGACGCTCTGAAAGCTGCCGAGCTCGGTGGTTGCGCGTTCTCCGAAGTACGTAGTTTATGTAAAGGTCCCTCTTTGTGCGACTGAGGACAGAAAACTGTCTCCTCGTTTCACTTGCGTTAGTCTCACAAGGTTGAGCCTATCGCGCTTCAATTTTCAATTGTCGGCACTGTCGACGTACTACATCAGTTGACGGAACTTTCAATTTATGTGGATGACACTTGTATCTGAGCATCAGGTGCGCCGCCCCTAAAAGTTCGAGCGACGCTTCAAAAGGCAGCGAGCATTCTTACGTCCTACCCCCCCCCCCCCCCTACACCCCCAACCCCACAGAATGGCCTGGTGATCTTTACCGAAAGGTATTCCCTTGTCTCCTTCACACAAAAGAGTATATCTCATGACACTCCATGCGTAAGTGGCACCGCAATACCCTATGAAACGAGCCATCGTTTTGAGGAAGTAATCCTCTATGGATATCTGTCATGGAGCCCCCATATCTCCTACATGAAATAGAGACTGACAGCAATGTTCACTTTCTCTCCTTTTTTGAGCTAAAAACGTTGGGAATGCCAGAGCGGTACGATCAGGTTTTACAACGCGTTACTTAAGTGATTTCTCCCCGACAAGTAAAGAGGCCAAGCTCAAGCTCTCTGGGCTTCCGTACAATTGTCGAAATGTGCCTAAAAGACCGCAACCGTACTATACGCCCAGGAGAATCTAGTCACTATCAACATTACGGTTCACGCCCAGAGAGCACATATTGAATGCCTCTCTGAGATCCATCTCATTATCACGAAAGCCTTCCTAAAACTAGGCAAGGTATATTGTTTCCAAAAACCATAGATGCCCATCGCACCATTCTGACATCCGAGTTCATGCCAGCCTGTGTTGCTTCTCTTCATAGAGCCTGCATCAACCTCGTGTGCTTCGTTTCATACCCGCCACCAGGAAGAAGGTCGATTTATAGCCGACACAATAAAGCACGTCACTCTTGAAGTTTGAATGAGAACCACGGACACCGACTGCCTGCATGTCTAGACAAATGGCTCAGGGAAGCCCATCAATCCTTCGGGCTTTCTGGCTATCCCCATACAGGCAGAGTAAGCAGACCCAAGACATCTCACAAGACTTCAGAGACGGGCGCAAAACCTACTGCCCATCTCCTTCCATTGAGTATGTCAATCAAGGAAACCCACAGCAGTCAGTATTAGACTGTTTGACTGGAAAGCATCCGTCGAAAGCTTACAAGCTGTTCTTCAATGATGACCTAATGAGAAACTGGTCGCGGAAATCTGAGATCTCCAGCACTCTGCTATCAACAACGGACGGAATATTATCTAGCACTGGCTACCAGGCCCCACGCCATCGCAGGTAATAGTCGCGTGGACGAGACCACACGTACCGCCCTCCACGGCAGCGATTGCGTGCCGATTCTTGCTTCGAGAGTTGGCGCAGAGGGCGGGCTTCAGACTTTTTCGCTGGAGATCATGATTGTCTCTGTCAAAATCCGGCCAGCTTTCCAACCCATATCTACAATCTCTGGACCCAGAAATGAAACTTCGGCTCCCAACTGGCGCAATGTGAAGGATCTTTGCTGTGTCGCCTCTGGCTGGGTGTTCCATGTACGAACCACTAATTTTTTGTTATCGGTATGCCTGATATCCCTGCATGTCCTCTTTGCAGGCTGACGTAGATGAAGATTCTCGGACATTGGCCGCTGCGTAGTCGACAGTGATCGCCTGTCAAGCACTTCATTCCTTTAGAGCTTCGGGTCTGCTCTATAGGCTAGACTTTGCCAATTGAATTTTTTTTAATTTTTTCAATTTTTCTCGCTCTCCTCTTAACACTATCCTTTGCAGCCCCTCATTCCTCTTCGCAGTGAAGTATAGAAAACCGGTTTCTTCTCCTGTATTTCTTTTACTCCTCGTCTTGTCTTCCTTTTCCTTCTGTTCATGCGCATGTTTAACCTTGATACGTGTAGGTTTCGACAATGCTGGCAGTGCAGCACAAAGTAACTGGCCTGTTTGCGGCATATTTCGTGTTATTTTTCTATCGGAAGTTTGAATAAGCCTTATAGAGCTGAAATACTTTCTGCTGGTGGGTACAACTATTACCCCTGATCATTCTTCCTCGCTACCGTTCATCTTCAGCTTTGGCATGTCATGATACCAGTTGGTTGGTTTTGTATATCGCTTCAGATCATCGATATGTATGATTTATATCGGTTCAGCAGAGGAACATTGTGGAGTTGTCTATGAATCCTAATTGTGAAGATACCTTACAGCATGCACACGCTATGTCGGTGGTTTCCTCGATGCCTCCAGGCTTTTTATATATAAAAATGCTACATGACGCACGCTCTGTGAATTACGCAGGCAGCATCATCCTAAAAGAACATTCAGCAACATTTTCATAAGGGCTAGTAATTACACTTATTGGGGAAGCAACTTTTTTTACCGCCGCAAATAAATATAGATATACGCTGCTCTAGGTTCGCAAAAGGCACGCAAAATCAAGCTCTTCTTATTTTCTTCCAGCAGTACCCGTCTAAGTGCTTATCGGCTTGGAGTTGCGCTATGTTGCTATTTTTGGCGCAGTCAGGATGTTGCGCTTTTAAGCATAGAGGCATGCCTTCGGTGGCATGTCAGGTTTTCTAAAGAGATAGATAGAACGCGCATTTCCATGAACTGTCCCTACAACCCCACTGCCGAGCATTGCACTTCTATACTCAATGAAGCCCGATATGTGTTTGTTTTAGAGTGAGAGGTTCCAGGCAGAAATCAGTTGCGATGTTCCCAAGATTGCGCGATCTTGCCACCTTTCCTCTAATCCTCAGGTGCGTTCGCTCTCCAGCTAATTGATGTCAGGGTGGCAGCGTTTGAGTAAAAAAAAGCTGGAAAATCTGAAGTCATGTTTTCTAAACCAAAACGTCAACCTCACTCGCTATGCTGGTCATCACAACCAAAAAGTCAGATCCGCCTCCAAGAACTAAAGACCTCCGAGTGCTCTAACAGTTCAAGCCTGCAACGCGATAACGCAATTGCGCTGGGCCTAGAACTATGCAAAGCGGCAGAAAAAAGAAAGCGAAGTGCACGATTTGTGCAATTCCTTTTACCTAATTATTTTTCGCTACAAAAGAAATAATAAAGGTGGCGGACGGAAGGTTTCCCGCTCGCGAAGATGAAACTGTTGTTAGTAACACCACATTCCACATCGAATCAACAACGCCTTTGTAGTGAACTCATTTATAAGCGTAAATACTCATTGAACTTTCCACAAACTTTCATTGCTCACATTCAAGTAAGGTTGTAATGTCCAACGCGTTTACTACTCCTGTTAAAGGGTGTTAAGAGCTCCTTTTTTTCCGCTTCGTAGATTTCATTTCACTGCAAGTTTCGCGGAAGTGATTACTTCCACCTCAGCAAAGCCATCCACCGCATAAAAATCTCACTGTTCAAAACAACCAGAGCCCTGATCTGAGTAGCAATAGTAGGGATGCCATGAGAAGCCATTGTTTAAGTGACTATAATATGCGTGGCATTCTTCCCGCAGCTTGGGCCTGGGTTAAATAGTAAAATGGTTGGATTTGAACCGAAACCTCAAAGCGCTATGGCCCAGACTATAATTGTTCTGTTCAATTTGCGCACTTAGAAAAAAAAAATTTCTTGGGTGGAAACACTTCCACATTTTTTTTCCTTGTCTTTCATTTATGCAGAACCGTGTGTTAGGCTGCGGTTATATTAGCATTCATCACTAACAGCTCGGAGGTGGAGAATACGCAATCCGTTTATATTTGACAATGAACACCAACCGCTCATAATTCCTGTGTGGATGCTTGCCTCCCTTCTAACAGGAATGCTAAGCAGTGTTTGTCTGCGGTGCATGAAACGGCGGACGCGGAGTGGCATTCATCTAATTGCGTTCAGGGGAGGTCGGCTGGCTGGATCTGATTCAACAGAAACTAAGGAGAGAATACTGCCTAAGGGAAGTTCTGCCTTCTACCACGCCACGCTCGTCGTGAATGGTGGCGGCTGTGCCGGGTAGGAGCGAATATCCGTGCAGGAACCGGAGCTTTCAGATACTCAAGGGCATTACCTTATTTTCTGCAGAGAGGAGGAAGAAACAAAAACCATTGGATGCACTTGAGTAAATTAAATGGAAGGAATGCGAAATCATTGCAGTTCTATGCAAATTCAATTCCAATCTCATTAGAATGATTTTTCGCATTTCATTTCAGTTTTATTCCAACTTCATCCAATTGTATTCTAAACCTTTGTTGTTTGCGCAGCTGTTAGTACATGTACTGACCATTACTGGTTAAAATTTCATACTTTCCTGCACTTGACTCCACATCGTTAGACCAATTTCAGGTTTTGTGACGCAACGTTTTGCTGTTACATTTTTCTGGTGGCCAGTTTTCTCGTGAAGTAAGACGTCTAATCCTTTCGCGTTATAAAGAGTAGACAGGTGGAAAGAGCGATCAAAATTTGAAGGCACGGGGGTTCAGGGTACAATGCACGAGGAACAGGCAGATAGAGAAATGATGGATCACAATGTACCCAAACCAAACACCGTACAATGGATAAGCAACGTTTCACCCTTTAATGCTGGGGTGTAGTGACAAACTGACGTGTTTTATGCGCAGAAAGTTGCGCGAAGTGCACATTCTTTAACAGTTTACGGATAATGTAATGGCACTCGCACGAATATTAATTCCAAAAGGGTGTGGGCATTTCTTTCTTGGACACATCGCAAACATTCGCATTAACACTACCTCCACCTAAATTCTAATCCTTTCTTCTCCAGAGAACATTTTGCATTAAAACAGCCATTATTAGGTTGACTACCGTTGGCCGTCTGTATTATCAAAAAAATTTGAGGTAATCCACCTCAGTACTCTTTTACGACATTTGACGTTGATAGGTATGTCGGCAATTTTCGGTATAGTTATAGAGCAGTCGCGACATCAGAAAAGTTTGGGTGACAGAATTAAAACCAGTAAAACAAGAAGCTAGAACATATTTGATTTACGTAACGCAGAGCGAGGGCCGACGCAGTAGCAGTCTTTGGTCATATATCGGTCGCAGATGGCATTTAGATATCCCAGTCCTTGGCAGAACGACATGCATGTATCCGGCGCCCCTGGGCACCCATGTGAGTCTGCAAAAAAATAATCCGTGGTTTGTATTCAATAATTCACTAAGTGGAAAATCAAACACATTTCTTTGTAACCTTTATGAGAATTGAATAGAGAGAAATATCAAGAAAACATAGGTACTGTTTGTAGTGCTTTTCCAGGTAGGTTAAAACCCGTATCACTAATTTTATTCTGAGTGGATAGCTCCGCTTTTTGTTCCGCAGTGTTTTTACAACAAAGTACAGTTGAATTTAACTGCTCCACTGACTATAATATTGCCGAATATTGCGAGCTTTTGTATCAAGGCACATGGGATATAAACTTTCTCCCGGAATTTCGCATTGCCTATCTTGCCCTAATACAAACATAATATGTGGGTTGACAGGTGTTGTTTGTTGAGTGGGTTCATCCATTGCGGGTAGTAGAATGGTGGGCGTCTGATTATGACCGCTATTTGCGCCAGGAGATATAGAAAAATCTGTACATTTTTTGTAATTGACTGTTCAGGCACTGTGTTTATGCTCTCATCCAGTCATAATGTGGTGGGCTATACATACTGCCCACGCGATAGACAAGTAGCACTATATACTTCAAGCACTATATACTATGCACTTCAGCACACTTTGATATAAATGAAGCTGGCGGGCCGTTCTTGGCAGCAGTCGATTCTAGACGAGAATTAAGCATACGCGACTATTTCTGCCGAAGGAAGTTTCTGAGTTTTAAAACGAAGAAACTGAAAATACAGCAGAGAGCATCGGCTACGGTTTCAAGAGCGGAGTGTGGCAAAACGTGCGGAGGCCAGTCCGCAAGTCAGCTGCCGCCAGCGGAGCCCTGGACTAAGGGCCCCGCCCACCCGTGTCCCGCGACTTAATCACCTAAATAAAACTTTATCTCTCTTTTTCTCTCTGATGCTCTACAATACCTATGCAGGGCGGCTATGGATCTTGCTGCTGGAAATTGAAATTGAAAAAATTCTGTCGAAATCTGAGCTAATATTTTATCAACCATAGTAATTTGGCTTTTAATATTATATTGCACTCAACTGAGTTATAGACTAACTGAATCTTTACTCGCATTACTAAAGCATAAACTGAAATTCAATGTCAGAAAGCTTTCTGTTTGTTAAATAGAGGTATTCCGCAATCTGACTTTTGCGTCATGTTATGATTCGGTTTTCTGTTTTTTCTCATCTAGTAAGCAGAAGGGTGTCACTGTTACCGTACGTTATGGACGTCAGGAGCTCGCTCCTCTACGCCAGATTTCTCCAAGGCCTACTGTTCTTTGTCAGGAGAAGAACATAACAAGCTTCGTTTGTATATATATATATATATATATATATATATATATATATATATATATATATATATATATATATATATATATATATATATATATATATATATATATATATATATATATATATATATATATATATATATATATATATATATATAGTGAAAATGTCACAACTGGTACGATTATCTTGGTTTATTCACCAACGGTTTCAGACGTTGGACCGTTCTTCATCAGCTTGTTATCTCGAATGAATAGAGAGATGTGCGTATTTACAGACATAAATGCAGAGGGACAGGAGGCACTCCCTCTCTCTCTCTTTCTTTTCCTTGCGGACTAAAACATACACACATCACGGAGTAGAAGACAAGTGTGTCGGCGTCCACTAAAATGAAAGGAGCAGGGTTGCGAAACAAGTTAAGAAAAGTTAAGATACAGAGGTGACCGACATGTAGTAGAGGCTGAGAGGGTTTAAGCAAGAAAGGTTTCCTTCTGCGGAAGCGAGAAGTGTGAGCAAAAGGGGGAAAAGTAACAAAACACGGAAAACAAGAAAAAACAAAAAGAAAAAAACACCAGAATACGCTGAAACGAAGCACAAAAGCGCACATAGCATGCCCCAATCCCCAGCGGTGCAGATGTTAAGGACTCTTGTAATGTAATTTACTGTAAGCAGTCAAGACCGCGTTATTTCGCCCTGTTCAAGAGACACCGGTGACCGTTACGACGGAGGCGTGTCGCCCCAGCGGCGGGAAAAGCGGTCGTCCAGACGCCGTGCGGGAACCCGATCCCGCAACTAGCCCCTGCAGAGAGCAACCACTGGCCGTTCGTCAGAGGGCGCCTGCGCCGCACGTCCCACCGCTGACAATTCCGAGAAGGGGGCCAGGAGGACGCGGAGGAAAGGGGAACCGGCATGGAGAAAAAAAAAGGGGGGTGCATTGTCAGGAGGATAAAAGGAAAACAAATGGAAAATAACAGACGGGAGCTTCTTTCTCAGTTGGAATGGTTTTCGAGGAAGGCGAAATTGCCCAAGTTCTCATTGATGCCGTGGGTTAATGTCCGAAATTTGTGCATGAAATACGATTCCCTTTGTTCTCTTTGGCGGCCTGTTTGAAAACCCGACTGTAGGAGGATGACCCGGGTGCTTTCGAATGAGTGCTGTGGCAGACATAGGTGCTTGGAAAAGGGTAGGTTTGGCAGTCTCTGAATGTGGGCCTTGTGGTTGTTGAATCGCAACCTGAACGAAGTTTCTGTCTGGCCGATGTATTGCATGCCGCACACACCGCAGTGAAGCATGTAGACCACATTTGCACTGTCGCAATTTAGTTTCTTTGATTGTGAAAGTAAAGTCAGAGAAGGAACCTTTTGTAATGTCTGTTGCCGCATTTGGCAGCAAACCTTGCAGCGTGGTGTTCGGCCGGGTTGACACCCGTGGTTAGGCTTAGTATTCGGCGATGTTCTGGATTTAACTAAAATATCCTTGAGGTTCCTGCTGCGCCGGTATAGCGCTCTTGGTGGCTGCCTAAAAATGCGGGACAGGTTACTGCTTTGATGTTAAAATTATTTGAGAGGATATTGTTCACGCGTGGTATGTTTGATGAATGTGTGAGAACAAGGTTGGCTTGCCTTTCACCTTGCTGGAAGTTTTGGGAACTCAGTACTTTATTTCTGTCTAGACCACGAGCTTTCCGAATAGCGTCTTCCACGATGGAAGCGGGATATTCTTTCAGTAAAAAATTTGATTTTAGTTGTTCAGCATCGTGGTCAAAATCATCGAGCTCAGAGCATATCCGTCGGTATCTATGCGCCTGCGAGTAAGGTATGCTCGTCTTGCAGTGGTGCGGGTGGCTGCTCTTAAAATGTAGATACTGCGGGTGGTCGCTGGGCTTTCTGTAGAGCGTTGTCTTAAGTACGTTTTATTTTTTCTGTATTGTTACGTCAAAGAAGTTCATAGATGTTTTGGAAATGCTGTGGGTGAACGATATCGATGGGTGAAATTTGTTGTAGTTTCCTATAAATGTTAATAGGATAGCTTCATCGTGAGGCCAGATGAGAAAGATATCGTACAGAAAGCGTTTGTAGAGGAGTGGCTTCGAAGGCTGAGTGTCCAGAAATTGTGTTTCGAGTGTCGCCATGAATATATTGGCGTAGGCAGGTACCATCTTGGTCCCCATCGCCGTACCGTTCACCTTAAGAAAGTGCCTTCCCTCAAATTCAAAGGGGTTGTAATTGAGTACTAAACTCAGAATAGTTGCGGAAACGCGGCGGGCGCAGCAGAGTGGGGAAGCTTTCACAAGCTACATCGAAGATGTTTTAGACTTGTGCCATCGCGTCA
Organism: Amblyomma americanum; assembly: GCA_030143305.2. Classification (NCBI taxonomy): domain Eukaryota; kingdom Metazoa; phylum Arthropoda; class Arachnida; order Ixodida; family Ixodidae; genus Amblyomma; species Amblyomma americanum. Next base: position 108,553 of record JARKHS020025232.1, read on the forward strand.
ACTCCTCCTCCTAAGAGCGACAAGATTCGGCGCATCTGAAAAGCATCCAGAAAGCAGCTTTACAGATGTTATTGGATAAAGAGCTCCGCAGCGTTGCTGATGCCATCACCCTGTGGGCAGAGTTACGACGAGCGTCGACGGCAACCGGAACAAACGGTTGTAGCCTCGTACCATGTTATTGACAGCTCTGCGTTCCTCCAACTTATCGAAGATTTCTTCTGGGAAGAGAGTACTCGCCAGTTGTCACTGCTGAGCAGCATACAGGAGTTCTACCTCGCTGCTGGCACCTGGGATTCGCCACGTTATTCGGCAACGAGTTGCCGTAGGCCTTTCAAGGAGGGCAGCCTACGAAGCGCATGGTGGTTAATCACAACGTCAAAAGGGTGGCGGTAGAGCTAAGGGCGAAATTTGGCAAGGGAACATGCAATGGCCAAACACTATGTTTAGTAGCAGAGTAAATGGATTCAGCCTTTGTGTGAGCGCGACTGCCAGAGGAAAACGACGTAGTCTTCGAAGCCGGATATGCGCTGGGCGAGCACGGCGCCGAGGCCAACACCACTGGCGTCCATGTGGACCTCGGTAGGAGCCGTCCAGTCGAAATGACGCAGAATGAAAGGCGCTGTGAGGAGGCGGCGCAAGGTGTTGTAGGCGTCTTTTTACACTGCAGACCATAGCGCTAAATCGAAACTTGTGGACAGATGCTGTGTTAAAGACACAGCAGTCGAAGCAAAGTTGCAAATAAACTAGCGAATGCACGAGCACCGACCTAGGAAGCTCCGTAGATCTTTGGTGCAGGTTGGTTTGAAAAAAAGCAGCCACAGCACGAAGTTTGGTTGTGTCGAGACAAACGCCTTCCTTGAAGACAAGTGGCTAAAATGGTCAGTTGGCGGGCAGCAATCGGCACTTTTTCAAGTTCACGTGCAGGCTGTGGTCAGACAGTAAGGTGAAGAACTGCTTCAGGCGGCTGAGATGGGTGTCGAATTGTAAGGAAACACGACAATATCGTCGAGGGAGCAGAGACACTACCACTTCAGTCCACGCAAAATGGTATCACTGATTGTTTCAAAAGTTGCAGGGGGATTACAAAGGTCGAACGATATCATGGTAAATTCATACAAGCAGTCGGGGATCACAAAAGCTGTTTTGAGAATCTGCCAGTACATGGAACTTATGAATACAGTTCTGCTCCACGCAAGCACTTCAAAGCGTCGTGGATCCCAGCTCAGATTAACGGACTCCGGAATCTCAACTCTCTGCGGGAGGCGACAGACGTTCTTGCATGTAATCTAATTAATGTGGCGGTAGTCCACATAGAACCGTATGGAGTCATCATTAATTTCACAAGCACCACAGACGATGCCCAAGCGCTGCTTGAGGGCTGAATGACGCTTTTCTGAAGCGTTTGGTTGACTTGCCCTTCAATAGGCTGACGCTCGGTTGCAGACACATGATAGGGGCGGCGGCACAGTGGCGGGTGTGCACCAGCGTCGATGCGATGGGTGACTGTTGAAGTTTGACCTATGAAACTGCGGTGACAGTCGAAGGCAGAACGGAACAGATGAAGGACAGTAATGAGCTCAGTCCGTTGCGGCGGGCGAAGATCGGCGTCGATGGAGCGAAGAAATACATCGGCTTTAGAAGTATCGGACGCTGAAGAAAGTGGGCTGAGCGCATGTCATGGCGAAGTGCGGCGTATCGTCATTCCCCTCGCGGAAGACCAGATAAGCGATGAATTCAACACCGCCGAGATATTCACCAAGGTCCAAAGCGGTTACATTGGTTAGAGCCCATTAGTACGGAGAGGCCAGCGAATAGTCAGTAGGGCGTAAGGCTGTGGAAGACACTTGCGGTACAGAAAAGCAGGGGCCGGTGTGAAGAGTGCAGTGCAGTCGTAAAGAGAGTCGCAGGTGAGGTGAACAAGGACGGAAGAGCGTCGAGGAAAGCCTTTCTCTTCGGCGGCGAGGCCTTTAACGTAAGAAAGAGAAAGAGCAGCGTCCGGCAAAGGACTGGGCGGAGCAGAGAACACAACTTCAGCTCAAGCACAGTCGATGATAGCTACATTACTCGAAAGAAAATCCCAGCTCAGATTAAGGGAGTCCGGAATCTCAACTCTAGGCGTCAGGTGTCCGCGCAGCAGGCGACTCAAGTTGCCTGGGGTGCTCGCGAGTCAAGATCGGCTGGTTTTGCTCCTTGTCGAAGCTCTGGCACAGAGTGACGACTTCAGCAACGGTGCACGTGTGAGGTGCGTACCAGCACCTGAAAGGCGTCGTCGTCAATACACTTCAATTTGTGGGGTCTTATCTTGTAAGCTTCCGACATGGGGGGGGGGGGGGGGGGGGGTTACACGTTTGCATAAGTCGATGACCTCTTCTGTGTAACTTGACAAGCTTTCGCCGTCCCGCTGCGACCGTTCGCGGAGTCATTGTTCAGCGCGGAGTTTTCTGACTGCCGGACGACCAAAGACTTCTGAAAAGTTCTTCTCGAAGGCAGACCAAGTACTGATGTCCCCCTCGTGGTTCCGATACCACACATTATTAACTCTAGTGAGATAAAAAATAACGTTACTGTATTAGGTCGCATCATCTCATTTCTTGTAGAGGCTCATTAGTTCGTAAGATATAAGCCAATGTGTCGATCTCCTGAAAGCGGTGTACTCTTATTCAGAAGGCCAATAACCGACATAACAACTTGCCGCCTTTGATTAACCGTGCCATGTGCATTCCTGCCTGCTCCCCACTTGTTAGGTTCTCGACAAGATAATAAATGATAGTGGCGGCGCAACCCGACTGTGGGCGCCGCTGTTATCGGCAGTACGGCACATTGAAGAGCTGAGTAAAGATGGAGGGAAACGGAACGCACTTATAACGCGAGCCGCTCGGGAAGCCGTGCAGCGTTTTTAGTACCTACGGATTTGGGAAACTGCTATCTTGGTCTTGAATAAAATGCCGATTATGAGAGCACATTTTCTGAGCATTGCACGTGGTGTTTTTCCTCTATAAAAACGCAGCCGCCGCGGTTGGGTTCGAAACCGACCGCGGCGGCTGCGTTTTTATGGAGGAAAAACGGTAAGGCGCCCGTGTGCTGTGCGATGTCAGGGCACGTTAAAGATCCCCAGGTGGTCGAAATTATTCCGGAGACCTCCACAACGGCACCTCCTCTTTTCTACTTTCACTCCCTCCTTCATCATTTCCCTTACGGCGTGGTTCAGCTGCCCAACGATATATGAGACAGATACGGCTCCATTTCCTTTCCCCAAAAACCAATTATTTCATTATTATTCCGTAGTATTGAGAGCAAAAGCGCTGCCAGAGGCTTCTGCACAGTCACAGAAACGAGCTGTCTATTCACTCCTTTTTTAGGGCTCTGAAGTCTGGAACGCTAATGCAGTGTCTATTGTCCGAAAATAGAGTTCCGATGTTAACCAAACGTAAACGCACTGAAGAAGTTTTTATGCTGGCAAAAACCGTTCAAGGTTCGTTTTCTCCACACAACGGAGCCTATATTGACGAGGCACAGCTGTACTTCCTTTATAGGATGCGGGAGTTGAATTGCGATGCTTTCTCATATTCGTTGGTTTTCAAACTGTGCAAGCTTTCTCCCTCATGATACTCGGTTTTTCTTGTGAGGTACTGTAACGTCGTCATGCGCTTCAGCTTCTTCGCGTCTCTTTTACTTGTGTGTTTTTCTTTCTTTGCATTTGCACCCCCGAGGCCGCGTCGCCAAGACGCCAGGCGTCCTCGGGGGAAACTTTTTTTGTCTTTGGTTTGTGGTTCGCAGTCGCGTTCTGTCAGTTGCAACCCCGAGCCACGTGGCCGAGAGGCCGCGCGCCTCCGCGGGGGAACTTCGGTTTGTCTTTTGTTTGTCGGTTCGAGCGGACGCCGGGCGCCTTAGGCGACATGGTCCGCGCGTTCATCACCCGGCTTTCGATGTGTTTGTTAACGGGGGTCAACTCCGACTTTGCGTAGAGAGAGCATGAATGTGTCGGGTCTTGTTCTCGCACTGACATGGGAGGCACCATGTGTCTCCATAGACGGCGCTTCGCGCATCATTTAGGGCACGGGTCTCCGAACGCCTTCGGCGAACCACATCCCGCGCGTTTGTTAGTGGCGGGGTTTGCGCTTTTCTTTGCGGAACCTCGGAGGCACTGGTCGTAAATTTGCGCTTCTCCGCGGGAATGGGTTTCCTGACATGGCGGACCGAGGCCCAGACGCGTCGGCGTCCCAGCCCCGTCTGCGATACATCCATTCCCAGAAATCTGGGGGAAAGTGACGTTGGAAATGTGGGTGTGCCGAAAGAATGATTGCTTTTGGGAAGAAACCCTGTGACGGCCGCGAGCTCTGAGCGGGGCGGCAGTGGAGGCCGGAGCTCGGTAGGAGACGGACTTCCTCCCGCATGCTCGCTTAGGACGACGGACTGTCCTAAGTCCAAGGGCGGCCCAGCTCAGTTATTCTGTATATATGCGGCTGTCATAATTTTAACTGCACTGTACTTTTTATTGTTGTCATCAAGTGTATAATTAAATCAGTTTTGTCAGTTTATCCGGGCCAATTCGAGATGTTTATTTGGCGAAGCAGGGAAACGGGACCTACGTAGAAGAAGAGAGAAAAGAAACCGTAGGAGAGCAAGCAAAAAGTACAAATCTTTACTGGCACAGCCTGAGACAGGATCACCGTTTTCTGTCAGACTTCGGCGACCTTCAAACCTTTCGAGAACGAAGACGACCGGGCCGATGGACCGTGCCTGAGGAACGTCTCCGCCGGAAGAGGACAGCAGCAAAAGTCGTCCAGCATTGCGGCCAACGGACCGAGCCAGCGGTGCTGAACGCGTCAACGGAAAGGCAGACCAGTGCCTAGCGACCGACTTCGCGGCAGCCGGTCGACTCCTAGAGCAGCGGTCGACGGACGGAACAACCGGCTCTTTGTGTGTCAACGGATCGACACATCAGCGCTGACGGACTAGCGTTACAGCTGCCGCAGAGTTCTAGCTGAACGGATCGAGCAGTTGTGCCATCATACCACAAGAGGCACATTGGCCGCTGACGGACTAGCGGTGTACTTTCACGGTTGCCGAGCCTCACATCAAGCGGCGGCAAAGGAAAGCAACGAGAGCTACGGACGGCAAGGGGACGGGGACTGTGCCTAAAATCGACCTGAAAGCGAGACGCAAGCGCATCAGACGCGGGTGTCGGGGACGACAGGGCATGCTACTCCTGTAGTAAGGTGGGTGGTTCTTCTGCTGGTCCTCGGAACCCACTGACGCGGAATTAAGGCGTCAAGGCGAGTCACGGGCCTTTTGCATGATACTGCTTAGCGGTGCAGTTGTGGCAAAAATGAGTAAAGACGAGACTGAGAGTCACAACACAGATTCGAGTATGGATCAAATGCCGGGAACAGAAAGTGCGACGGGAGCAGCGAAGGGGGCAGCTGATGCCGCAGATTCGAATGCGGCCATGCGGCGGCAGGAGATGGAGCTGGAGTTGAGGAAAACCACGCTGCTTATCGAGCGAGAAAAAACCCGGCAGTTGGAGCTGCAAACCGGTTCACCACAGGGCTCGCAGGCGGGTGGGCGGCAGACGAAACATTAGCGTATTTCGCTAAACGTCTAAAGAGCTTGCTGACTCCCATTCCGACGGATCCAGAAGTTCCGGTATGGCTTGAGGGAGTCGAGGGCATTTTTCGCTCCTATAAGGTGCCGGACGAGGTTAAGAACCATTTACTTTTGCCTCTAGCGAGCTCAAGAATCCCGCACCTTTTCTCAAAACTCTCTACCGAAGAGCTCGACAGCTACGATCGGGTCAAACAGACCATTCTGTCCGAGCTCCGACTGTCCCCAGGCGACTACCTCAGGCAATTCCGTAGTGCCCTGCCATGGCGAAGCCAGACCTGGCAACACTTCGCGTCGCGCATTGAGAGCTACCATGCTTTTTACATGTCGGCGCGGGGAATTAAGACGCTCGAGGACCTAGTTTCCCTGAACGTGGCAGATCAGATGAAGCAGGCGTTGAGCACCGAGGCATACAAACATGTCAAGCGAGAGGAAGGAGACAGCTGGGTGAAGCCTCACGAAATAGCGAAGCTAGTGGAAGCGTTCGAAGACTGTGATGGTAAAGGCTCGGGAAAGAACCAAATATTGGCGGCCAAAAGCCCCTTTGCGGCCCACCAACCAGCACCTTTTCAAAAGTCGGTCACAGCTTCGCGGGAAAAACCGCATGCTTCGAGGCCCTCGGTATGCTTTATTTGCAATGGCCCACATTTTGCCCGGTCGTGCCCTAAAAACCATGGAAATGGAAACACGCAGAAGAAAAACGTAAACAGGGTAGCTGAAGGAAAAGATGGCGCCGCTGACAGCTACGGAGACATAGGTATAGATACACCCGGGCAAAGGGCTACCGTGGACATTCAGTCCCGTGCGGAGTCCATGAATACAGAAGGACTGGCCTCTCTGGAGTACGTCGACTTGAGATGCGGCGAGGTGATTCTCAGGGCGCTAACTGACACCGGCGCAGAAATAACAGAGATTAAAGAGGGCGCTATACCCAGTAACCTGATGGAGGAGGTAGGAAGCGTCACGCTTATTGCCGCATTTGGTGCTAGAGTGGTAGCGAGACTAGCTCGGGTGCCACTCAGCATAGCCGCAGGCCGGGATCGGCATGTTAGAGAGAGCGCGTCAGTGCTGTGCGCCGTGACGAAGGAGCTGGCGTCCAAAGAAGCTGACTGCTTGCTCTCCGCCGAGGCTTAGCACATGCTAGAACAGGCGCGCAGCAACTCTTACGAGATCCCAGCCAGAGAATGGAGGTGGCTGACGCACGGGCCGCAGATAGCTGGGGGGAGGAGGAACCTCAGTCGCCGGCAAACGCCGAGGCAGACCAGACAACGGAGGAGGTACTCGTGGCCGAGAGCGAGATATGCCCAGAGAAAACAAGAGCGCAAGAGAATGAGGTATTCCGCGATGCGCAGCCGTCGGACGAGAGCCTGGCCGATGCTTGGCGACAGGGCAAAGTGGGCGGTGACGGGATGTTCGTGCGGGACGGGCTGCTCTATCACAAAGACAAAATTGCCGGCATACTCTACGAGCAGCTAGTGCTGCCGAGGGAAAGGAGAAGGGAAGTAATGATTCTGGCGCATGAGTCCCCGTGGGAAGGGCACCTCGGGAAGAGGAAAACGGCAAACAGAATTAAGATGAGCTTCTACTGGCCGGGAGTCAATGCGGATATCAACGAGCATTGTCGGACCTGTCATGGGTGCCAAACGAGGTCCGACCGCCGAACAACAGACCGAGTCCCTATCACACCACTCACGCGGCCTAGTTACCCCTTTCAGGTAGTGAACGTCGATAGTGGTCGCACCGGTGAGTCCTCCATCAGCAAGGGGGCACAAATACGCACTTTGCGTCCCTGACCTGCGCACACGATGGCCAGAGGTCGTGTGCCTAACGGCGCTTACAGCACGCAAAAGGTTGTGACGCGCTCCTCGAGATTTTCTCACGCACTGGCGTACCAGAGACGATATGCAGTGACCAGGACACTAATTTTGCGGCGCAGATGACGCAATTGTTCTGTGAGAAAATCGGCAGCCCGCCGCGGTTCTCTACGGCGGAGCACCCCGAGAGCAACGGTTCCATAGAAAGGTGGAACCGCGTTTTCAAAAACATGCTGTATCCTGTAATCGACAATGACAGGCGCAACTGGGACAAATGCATACCTTTCCTGCTCTGGGCATACCTGGAGGTGCCGCATGACACGACGGGAGTTTCTCCATTCCAAATGCTATACGGTAGACGCCCAACCGGACCCCTGTCTGTACTAAAGAAAACATGGGCAGGAGAGGTAGATATTCCCAACACGCTGAGAGAACCGGCAGCCCGATACTTAGAGAAACTGCGGGGGCAGTGGACCCCTGTCTATACTAAAGAAAACATGGGCAGGAGAGGTAGATATTCCCAACACGCTGAGAGAACCGGCAGCCCGATACTTAGAGAAACTGCGGGGGCAGTGGACCCCTGTCTATACTAAAGAAAACATGGGCAGGAGAGGTAGATATTCCCAACACGCTGAGAGAACCGGCAGCCCGATACTTAGAGAAACTGCGGGGGCAGTTGCAATCGGCGGCTGAAGTGGCGGGTCTGACCGCCACCGAGAAGCAGGGAGCATACGACGCGCACTACAACCGCCGTGCGCGAGCAAAAACTTTCATCATCGGCGATGAGGTGATTTTGTTTCGCACGGACAGCCATGGAAAGCTCGACGCGAGATGGTGCGGCCCCTATAAGGTCGGTTCGAAACCCCGCCAAAATTCCTACGAAATAATAGTCGAAGGCGGCAAAAGGAGGGTTGTGCATGCCAACCATCTTCGCCCCTATCATGAAAGAGTAGGCCACACAAGCGTTATTTTTGGTGAGGATACTGAGTTCGGAGAAGTTGAATGTGCTCCGCGGCCTGTAGAGCAGCTCAGTGGCGGTCTGCCCGCCAGCGCGACGCAGCATTTGACTGCAGCCAGAGATCGGCAGATACGCGAGCTGTTTGATTCATACGATGATGTGTTTCAGGGGCTGCCAGGAAGGGCGCGCATCGGAGAACATAAGATAGAACTCAGGGGGGGGGGGGGGGGCTACAGCCCGAAAAAGTGCTATGCATATCGCGTGCCAGAGCTCCTTAAAAAGGAGGTAGCTAGACAGGTAGATGAGCTCCTAGATTTAGGGCTAATATACCCAGCATCGAGTGCGTTCGCCCACCCCGTCGTGTACGTCACTAAGAAAGATGGCTCCCTCAGGCTTTGTGTGGACTACAGGGCCTTAAACGCGGCAACCGTAGACGACGCTTTCCCTATGGCACGTCAACAGGAACTAATCTTTCGCGTAGGTGGTGCGGAATTCATTACCCTAGTAGACCTCGAACGAGGGTATTGGCATATCCCACTATCCGAAGAAAGCCAGGAGAAAACAGCCTTTGTTACCCACATCGGACAGTTCGCATGGCGCGTCATGCCGTTTGGATTTAAAGACACCGCCGCGACATTTCAAAGAGCCATGAACGATCTGCTGAGAGTACACCAAGAGTATGCTTGCGCGTACTTGGACGATATAGCAGTTTTCTCCAGAACATGGGAGGAACACCTTGATCACCTTCGAACGGTGCTCAGCGCTCTGCGCAAGGCGGCATTCAAAGCGAATCTGCAAAAATGCCAGGTCGCGGCTCCGCACATCAGATACCAGGGGCACGTCGTGGGATCGGGACAGCATGGACCTGACCCTGAAAAGGTTGCAGCCATCAGTGAGTTGGTGATACCTCGCACGAAACGCGACCTGAGGAGTGCACTAGGGCTCTGCGGTTACTACAGAGACTACGTCGAAAGCTACGCGGAAATCGCTAGGCCCCTCACCGCGCTTACGGGAAAGAAATTGCAGAATTGTATTCCCTGGAATCAAGAGGCAGACGAGGCTTTCAGTAAACTAAAGGCGGCACTTTGCACGGCGACGATGCTCTCGACTCCCGACCCTGAGAAGCCGTATTTTGCTATTCGCGGATGCGTTTGCAGCGGGAGCCTGCTTGGCGCAAATGACTGACTCGGGCAGGGAGCTGCCCATATCGTTTGCGAGCCACCGGTTCAACGAAACGCAGATGAGATGGGCAACCATCGAGCGGGAGGCCTTTGCTGTCATCTGGGCGCTCCGTCGGTTTGACACGTGGGTATACGGAGCACACGTGCATGTCGTGTCCGACTACAACCCCCTTGCCTATCTCACCTCCAGCCAGCCAGCCAGCCGGCGCAAAGCTAGCTCGATGGGCGTTGGCCCTGTAGCGATACAGCGTGACTGGTGACTCACAGGAAAGGAACCGCTCACTCGAATGCTGACGCACTGTCACGCTTGCCTCGTTCACGCGGGGACGGAGTCTCGAGCTGAACACCAGAAATAGCTGTCGCCACCTGTGGTTTCCGAGGGCAGGCATAGGGACCACTTCAGGGGCTGTTTTCGTGAGATGTGTCTGCATGGTGTCATTTTGTACGCCTCGCATGTGGCGACTGTATTTGTGTAGTATGTAACGCGACACCATATTGTTTCTATGTAACACTTGCATTCTGGGCTTTAGGGTAGTGCAACGACGACCTTTAATTATATTACGTATCGTGTGCAACAACCAGTGAGGCTGTTGCAACGATCTTAGAAGGGGCGTGTAAGGTCGTCATGCGCTTCAGGTTGTTCGCGTCTCTTTTGCTTGTCTGTTTTTTTTTCTTTGCATTTGCACCCCCGAGGCGGCGTCGCCAAGACGCCAGGCGTCTTCGGGGGAAACTTTTGTTTGTCTTTGGTTTGTGGTTCGCAGTCGCGTTCTGTATAGTTGCACCCCCGAGCCACGTGGCCGAGAGGCCGCGCGCCTCCGCGGGGGAACTTCGGTTTGTCTTTTGTTTGCCGGTCCGAGCGGACGCCGGGCGCCTTAGGCGACACGGTCCGCGCGTTCGTCACCCGGCTTTCGATGTGTTCGTTAACGGGGGTCAACTCCGCTTTGCGTAGAGAGAGCATGAGTGTGCCGGGTCTTGTTCTCGCACTGACATGGGAGGCACCATGTGTCTCCATAGGCGGCGCTTCGCGCATCATTTAGGGCACGGGTCTCCGAACGCCTTCGGCGAACCACACCCGCGCGTTAGTTAGGTGGCTGGGTTTGCGCTTTTCTTTGCTGAACCTCGGAGCCACTGGTCGTAAATTTGCGCTTCTCCGCGGGAATGGGTTTCCTGACATGGCGGACCGGGGTCCGGACGCGTCGGCATCCGAGCCCCGTCTGCAATACATCCATTCCCAGAAATCTGGGGGAAAGTGACGTTGGGAATGTGGGAGTGCCGAAAGAATGATTGCTTTTGGGAAGAAACCCTGTGACGGCCGCGAGCTCTGAGCGGGGCGGCAGTGGAGGCCGGAGCTCGGTAGGAGACGGACTTTCTCCCGCATGCTCGCTTAGGACGACGGACTGTCCTAAGTCCATTGGCGGCCCAGCTCAGTTATTCTGTATCTATGCTGTTGTCGTCATTTTAACTGCACTGTATTTTTTATTGTCATCGAGTGTACAATTAACTCAGTTTTCTCAGTTAATCCGGCCAATTGGAGAGGTTTATTTGGCGAAGCAGGGAAATGCGACCTACGAAGAAGAAGAAAGAGAAGAAAGCGAAAGAGAGCAAGAAAGAAGTAAAAATCTTTACTGGTATCCTCAGGGAAATTAAATCTCAGACATCACCTTCTGCGCATCAAACTCACTACTCGTGCTTTTTCACCAGAATCACTTGACACGCTGATATTAAATCATTATTTGTCATTGACGATCCCCGCTTTCATGGGCAGCAATGCGTCGAACTCAGAAAGGAACGCTCAGTCTGGGCAAGTTCTGGTTGTGGTGTGACCACTTCTAAGAAACTCTTTGTTCTCAACACCAGTTTTACGCTTTAGCAAACAGTAATGAGTACACCTTCACGCCTTGAAAATAAAAAAAAACGAAGCAACACTTAAGCTCCGCCTAAAGACTGTCACGCGAATACCGCTAATGCTTAGATGGCCATATATGAATTATTGGTCGCTCTCTACTCTACATTCATAGATCGCTGGGAGTCCTCATTCCAGCCGCTGGTGAAATAGTGCTGCTTTCAAGCCGTAGTGGTGCAGCGGTTAAAATGTCAGGCTGTGAGCGTGGGACACAACCTTACATTTTCACTCGATTTCAAGCCAAATTGGATTCTGCGGCAGCCGCCTACTTGTATTTTATATCGCCAACTGTCTGTGCCAAACAGCCCTGATGGCTCAGGCTCCCATAAGGAACATTGTTTTATGGATGCGCTCGGTGTTCAAGACCATGGTGCTATTTAACCGGGACGTCGTTCTTGATACAGCTAGTTTTAGCAAATTGTTTGTAATTTACGCTATGCATTCATTGGAACATGTTGAATTTTATGTTCATATGAACGTAATATTTACTAATCAGCCAACTGGCCGCGATATGTGTGAGCCATCTCCACAACCGCATTTCTTATATCACCCTGATTTAATTCTATGGACTGCAATTTATGTGGCAATTCTTTTAAGGCGTAAGCCTTACTTGACCGATTGAGTGAAAGTCCGCCTCTCTCTCACTCTCGCTCTGTGCGTGCGTGCGTGCGTGCGTGCGCGCGCGCGTATGTGTTAACACTATGTCGTACATGCAACCTGCCAGATGGAGAGTAAATTAATGCTTGGTACGCGACGTTGCTCAGACCAACCTCGGTCGCGCAACTCCCAACGGTAGCAGCATCTGCCATCCCAAGGGCAGTGACGAACCGCTTAACCTCTGCACCACTTCTCCAGGAGTGGCATGTGGACTCCCAGGGATCTATAAATATAAAGCAGAGAAAGGCCCATTCTGCATATAGGGCCATTAAACCATTAGCTATGGCGTCAAACCCTTAAAGCGGAGCGCTGGCCTCTGGTGCGGCGGTGACTGCCTTCACAAAATAAGCGCGCAGATCACAAGGGGTGCGGCTTCCGGTACTTAGAGCCATGCAGAGGTAGAATTGCCAGCTGCGTGGCATCGGGTTACTTCACACCGCGGCGCGCGGAGCGGGCTAGCTTACACCTTCTCACACGTCAGTAATCTTAAGTGTCTCTGCTGACTTTTTTGATCCAAGAATGCCGTGCTCTTTCCGTTTATTATTGCTGCAATAAAAACATGGCACGCCAAACGAAATGGTAAGTTGAGAATTTGAGTGGATGAGTTGTACTGTACATAATGTGTTATGTTGCGTTCAAAAGTTGGAGAACTTCTTTCAAACATTGACACAACCAGATGAGAATATGGGCAGTCCCTAATGAAACTGAAAAAGTGTTGCCATAAGCGTCCGCCTTTTTCTTCCTAGTCTTCAATATAAACATGAGAGAGAATGTGATGCAAGATACACAATCCGGTGTATAGGCGTAGCCTGATCGTCAGTACAATCCCCTACATTGCATCGAGCACACTTGTCTCTTCCGCATGCCCCTCAAAATAATTAGGAGGCGGGACCGCAGTAGCCTTCATCGATTCATATCGACGTTCGGTACACTAATTCCGCTACATAATCGGATTCTCAAGCAGATAACTGTACTCGAGATGTGGTTTGTGCGGGATGTTGTACACTAGATCAGTAGCTTTCGTCGTTTTGCAGCCTCCCGCATACCTTCGAAAAGTACTTTAGGTCTGCGAGAGAACGGTATTCTGTGCCTGGAACATGGTTCTTGTCTTGACGTGAAGCAGCTTCGCCGTCATGTGGAACAAGTTTTGTTAGCTTGCACTAAGTACATAGATATAAAATAAATCCTATGCAACTGTTGTGGGTGCAAAATAATCCTATGCAACTGTTGTGGGTGTATATGACTGGACCAACCTTTTATGTACAACTCTTTCCTCAGTTTTACACTTATTTGGAGTAGCCTGCCAGATACACTAATAGGCAAACATATCCAGGAGTCATTAAAGTGCGCCATCTACTTTAAGACTATATACCGTATTATAAAAGCTTTCTTAAAAGCTGCGAATTTTTTACGGAACTCTTAGCTAACTTTTGTTACTCCGTTTGTCAATTAATTTAAGTCGAAATAGTTTGGTTAAGTAGTGTTGTAAAGCTTACATTCATTCCTGCTTCGTGTGCTCAAACGAGCTCTAAATTTAAAATATTACCTAACTTCAGCCAACATATGCCCAGCGGAGCAGCAAAGCATTTCCAAACACTTTTAAAAGACGCAAATAGGATCTAGGTATTCACTCAAAATCAAATGCGCATCAAGTAAACTTCCGCAAACCTTGCGGTCACATTTCAACACGTCACTGGTACAGATGATTTTTCAGGACCTAAAAGTTTGACACCAGTATCCTGCACGCTTCAGGTTTCCTTGTCCAGTTATTTGTTCGTTTATGCAGTTTAGCATCATAATGCGCCAGATTCTATTACGGACAACGTCCGGAAGGGCTGTGGATAATTTTGATTATTCATTAAAAATAATTTCGGCTCAGTTAAAAAATACTTTCAGCGCCCCGTATACATTCCTCTAGTATACCCTCCCATCAAATGGCGAGCGCCGCGGACGGGATCGAACTCGCGTCTTTGGGGTCGGCTGAGGACTGCCACAATCACTAGGCCCTTGCGGAGGTTTTTTTTCAGCTGTACCTTTAGGAAGAAGGCTGTATTAAAACTAAGACAAACCTGCAGAAATAGGCGCCCACACCAGGCTTTATGCAGAACTGAATTCAGCAATGCTCGCAAAGCCCTTTAGAAGTACCATGGGCAGCAACTAAAAGGTAAACAATCTTTCTCAGAGTATATTTCGAATTCAATCTTAGCTGACAATTCCATGCTTGTAGACGTTCTTTCTTTTAGGTTCCTGATCAATTTTATAGCATTCAATTCACATTAGTACTATGCGTTAAGTAGATTTAATCATTTAAGACGAAAATCCATCACTCTGTTTCTGATTGAAATAGAGATCTTGTTCAGAGTGACTTGTTTTGAAGTGTGTTAACGAGCCCACGTGCTATTCAAAGTGCCAAGGTAATGATGTTTTGCATAAAGTATGAGTGTAAATGTAGATAACTTTCGTTCACTTACCACCACTGTAGTAAAGGTGTTCTAGTGAAAAAGTTAAAACAGGTGTCGCTTCTGCTGTGCCTGTTGGAGCCTCGACAGCGGTGCTTCCTGAGCCTGGGAGTAAAATAAAACCTCTAGCTGCATTTCGCTTGTATAGAGGTTTTTAGGTCCCCTTTGTATGAGTTGTTGCAATAAGTAGTCTATTTCTGCCTTTTAAGTGTGGTAAAAGTTTAATAAGAACGTCTTGAACGATTATTTTGGACTGAAGTTGTGTTTCGAAATTCGTTTGATATACAGCTTTTAGGGAACCGATTTTGCATTGTTGCCACCTCACTGGCTCTAAGTTCCTTTCCATGAAAATTTATACCGAGTACTTCATGTCAAGCAACTTTGAGCGTCGATAACATGAGCATTCATCGCGATATTCAAAACTATAGACAATACTATTACGTAGTTTAATCTGCTCTCTGTGCACGTGAAAGCCTTGAGCACACAGACTTAATCTCGTGCCCCATTTAAGCCCTACTTTAAAGAGACGCTAATGGCAACTGCATCCAATGCTTGTTCTTAGTACTAATTGACTCAATGGCTCCTTTTCGCCATGTTGCTGTATGTGAAGGAGAAGAATGCCAAAGTATTGTTAAGAAAGTTCTTTTTTGAATATTTGCCACCACAAGGCAGAAACACAAGATGTCATGACCAAAGGACTACATGATTACATTGGATGTGAGTCGTGACGTTTCCAAACTTTAGGTATCCGCGAACATAAAATAGTCTTCACGTGGTGCAGTTTTCTTGTATGAACGGCGTGTGGGGGCGAAAAGTGTATTTAAGTTTTTAAAAGTTATCAGCTTTGAAAACCTCCATTATCAATTAAATAATCGTTTTCGTCATTAAAACACAGTACTCTACCGGTCCAGGCTTCATTTTGTTTTGTCTTATAAAAATCACGTCCTTCGCAGATCGTACGCCCACTGGGGTTGCCTATATTTAAAGTAGAAAAAACAAGGCTGCATTGAAAGCGAGCGTGCACTCTTCAGGGAACCGACTAGTCTACAACACTGCAGCAACACTTGCAAACCCTCGTGGTGAATGCCTGCAGTTATGCCACTCTAGCAAATTTACCTAAAAACATAATTATTGTTCTTTTAGGCATTTTCTGTTATATTCTTTACAGCTCACATTGCCTCGCAGTCTTGTACCCTTTATCCCACTCTCGTGTTTTATATTCGCTGGGAGAAAAGAGCTTTGCTGATTCTATACTCTGTATGGCGAGCCATTAGAAAAACACTCCGAGGTAGGGCTAGTTTATTCATTGAAGGCCATGAACAACAAATCAACACAAATTCCTATTAGGTTCCTGGTGATATACGCAATTTATCTTGAAAGCCTCGTGCTCTGCTTTCCGACCCTAGACAGCGAACTGTACGTCATCGTTGCCGCCATTGTACGACCTGTGTTTTGAAGGCAGATGTTTGCGGAAGAAATCGGTTTGCTTTAAAGCCACCTTCTACTTGTGCCTCGTTTCTTGTCAAAAAATACAATGTGATAAAAGCGCGTCTTCAGTCTTTTATTCGAGAGGTAACTTTAGTACACGAAGACACTGCTTCAATGGTTTCTTTGGTTGAAGGAACATCTGTCTACAATATCTAAAGGTATGCAAACACTGCCAGATTAGGCGAACAGGTAACACAGCAAGAATACGTTCATTAGGTTCTTCTAAGTGACGTTGCGCCCCTTTACACTGCTGCTGATTATGCCTTTCGGCATAATTTGTTTTTCACATAAGTGGCGCAAATTTTGTAATAGAGAATGATGGACTTTTTTTGGCGGCGTGGGACGACACTTTACTACTTAGACTGAATGCCAGAGTTACCTTCTAGTTAAGAATAAAGACAAACTTTTCTAGCCGTTTCATATGGGTGTCAATTTAGCCGTGCTTTTCTGTGGGCAATTGCAATCGCATCCAAAGGCTGCACGGTTGTTTCGCATGTCAAAAAAAAAAAGATATTTTCTTGACATGGCTGGGACCTTGTGCAGCGTTACTTTGAGCCTAGGTTTTCTGTTAGGAAGCGAAGCTGTGCCCATGGCTTAGCTGCACTGGCTCCACGGAATTGTTTGGCAGTCTCTCCAGCCCTAACATACAAATGGGCCTGAATTAAGGACACGTATTCTTTCTATTCTCAAATTCAGTTACGTCGCTTGCAGCGTGCCATGTGCCGGAGACTGTCATCGCATATTTCATTCATTATTACAATCTTTATTGACAAGTATGGGCATACGGTTCAGCGAAAGGAATGGGAGCACCAATAATAGCATAAATATGTGTCCTCAAGTGAGGCTCGCATGCATAAGAGGTCTACAAAAGCGCAGAGTGGACTAAGTGCATACCACTGATTAATTATCACGCTCAAAATAGCCTCAGGATTACTTTGTCACCCTCAAAATTGTTTGCGCTGGGTTCGTTTTCCGAAATAGCCTATCCCGTTTTAGTGCGTGCTTTTGAGTTCTTCGAATCTATATAGCAATCTCGATTAGAACACCAGAAAATGAACAGAAAATTTCTTCTCTGTGCTCATCAGCTTTGTGATTTCTGCGACCACTTATGTCGTATTCATAGCTTCCGTCATAGCCTCCTTGATCTTTGCACGGTGTGCAGTTGCTCGTCCACAAAGTAGTTACGCATGTTGCAAGACAAACCACCAGCACATCTCATGAACGTGTTCAGTAAATCCACTGCCTGAAATGATGATAAGAGACCGCGAAACAGTGAAGTTCTCTTTCGTATATTAGTGAGAACTGCGGCTTTGAGAGCGCACTTGGCAATCAACGTGAGCTCACTGCAATTCAAAATGTTTTTTTCGCAGTGTTATAATGAAATTAGGTGAACTATTTTTTGACACGCCATATTAAGTACCAATGTTTTCAGCGAGGTGTTGCCATACCTTAAGTTTTCAATTCTATTTCGAAGCGTTGCATGCCTGTCCTTTGAAGAAAGTTAATTCAGTTATAAACGAGTGTCGAGCCCATGTAACCCAGTGCGCAGTGAATATTCGCAGGACGTTCAGTGGACAAAAAAGTTGTTAAAACGAACAATGCACGAAACAGTACTTAAACCCATGCAATGAATGTTTTGGTGTTTTAGTCGTAGTAGGTACATGGATTTGGTCTCACATCGGTGATGATTGTTTGGTTTATAGGGTTTTAACGTCCCAAATCGACTCAGGCTATAAGGGAGTTCAAAGTAAATGTCTCCAGAAATTTAGACCACCTGAGGTTCTTTAGCGTGCGCTGTCATCGCAAAGTGCACGTTAAAACACAGAAATGAGTGGCAGATTGGAGAAAGTTCCGCAACTAAAATTATATATTCAACCCGAATGAACAGGAAAGTGTAGGTTAGTGAATAAAAAAAATTAGTGCTACAACAGCTAAAAAAAGGAATAAAACTATAATAAAGTGGGGTGTCATGTGCGCGACACAGATAACCGGTAGCAAAAACTTGAAAAGATGCCGTGGCCGGCGACCTCAGTCCAACATCCTGCGTTAACTGCGCGGAATCTTACGCAGAACATGAATTTAATATAGCGAAACATTCCGTGCGGCATCGCCAGTCTCATTACGCGCACTGCAGGGCAAACGCCTCTCCTATGTCTCTCCTTGAACCATGTCCTGTGATAGCTGCCTCCCACTCACTCCTATCCACACAACCATCTTAAACCCATCCGCCGGCTTAACTTTCTGGCGCCCCTGCTACGCTTGTCGTCACTTGGACTTCAGTCCGGTATCTTTAACGACTATCGCTTATCTTGCCTTGGCACTACATGCCCTGCCCAAGCCAATCTCTTTCCTTGATTTCCGGTAGAACGTTATGAATACGCTTTTTTCCCTGACCCACTCTGGGTCTTCCTCTCTCTTAACGTTGCCCTGATCATTTTGCTTTCCTCACCTCCCTGCGTTGGCCTTAATCTGAAGCCTTTTCATTAGCCTACCCATTGTTGCCCCATATATGTGTACCGGTAAGATACAGCTGTTATGTACCTTTCTCCTGAGGGATATTGGTAATCTACCATTGATGATCTGAAAGAACCTTCAAAAGCGCTCCACCTCATCCTTATTGACGCGACACCGGTAAAGCTCCTGTTTAGCAGAAAATGAGGCGTCATCGACGATGTCAGAACTGTGACTGAAAAATCTCCGGAGAAGCGATCTAGCTGGCCTTCCTAGGTCACGTGACCGTGAGGCTTCATCACAACCTACCCACCGGATTGTGAGCAAACTAACCGCTTTGGCACGTGGCATATAAATTAATGGTTGTTTTGCTCGAGTTGAATAAGAAGAGCCAACAGGATCGCACAAGCCCCACCTTTGGCAGCACCTGCCATCGCACGGCGATTGCTTAACCGCTGCACCACTGCACCAGGAGTAGTATGACTCCCAAGGATCAATGAATGTAAAATCGAGATTTCCACATATGTTGTGGTGAACACCTTAATGCTGTCTTGTTATACCCTTAAGGGGGAGCTCAAGTGTTACCCGAATTTTTATTTTCTAATTATTTCGCTCCCGTAATCCAGACCTGCGCTCACTAGCCACATTAAGCAGACGTATTCCATTATCACTGCCAGCACTTCACAATGATTTGTAAACTGCGGTGCCCTTTACGGCATCCCGCACAGAATCAGTCGTTTTGGAACGTTAAACCGCAATCAACCAAACCTAAGCAACAAATCGGTTATTGCCCATATTAGGACCACATCTCAACGTATGCATAATTGTCCATTGTGTTCCCTCTACGAATGTCCCGTTCAAGAATAGAAAGCAGACCGCTAACATATTTTCTCTCGGTAAACAGAAACAGTAGGATTGCCGGCCGAAGCGCGCAGCACTGGGAATTTGTGTGTGTGTGTGTGTGTGTGTGTGTGTGTGTGTGTGTGTGTGTGTGTGTGTGTGTGTGTGTGTGTGTGTGTGTGTGTGTGTGTGTGTGTGTGTGTGTGTGTGTGTGTGTGTGTGTGTGTGTGTGTGTGTGTGTGTGTGTGTGTGTGTGTGTGTGTGTGTGTGTGTGTGTGTGTGTGTGTGTGTGTGTGTGACGCACACACACACACGAATGCTAAATCGCGTTTTTCTAAAAGGAGTGCTTAGGACCAGTTTCCGAATCATCACCGCAAAGCGCGGTTCGCCGGAAGCCGCTGTTTTCCGTTGTGGGCCTGTCAAATAATCCTACATTTTTTTCTGTTAGGCATTTTCAGGCTGAAATTTGACCTCCACGAGGTGAAAATGATATTCTGGAAAGAAAAATTTCTTTTCTTTCCTCTACTAACGATGCGCGCTACAATATTTGGATATAAAACGACTCTATCAATAATAGTGCCATCACTTGTCTCAAACGACTTGTGCGGCCACTCTCAATGGGCGCAATGTGTGGTATACTAAAGTTTTAGCAGCAAATTGCCACCGCGGTGGCTCAGTGATTACGGCGCTAGGCTGCTGACCCGACAGACTCGGATTCGATCCCGGCTGCGGCTGTTGCATTTCGATGGAGGAGAAACGCTGTAGAGGCTCGTATACTGTGCGATGTCAGTGCCCGTTAATGAACCCCAGCTGGTCGAGATTTCCGTAGCCTTTCACTACGGCATCCGTCATAGCTTGAGTCGCTTTGGAATTTTAAACCGCCATAAACCAAAATTAAGCAGCAAATTGGCTCTTGTCCATAGTATGACCACATCTCAAAGTATGCATAACTGTCCATTGTGTTCCTTCTACGATTGTCCCCTTCAAGAATAGAAAGCAGACACTTAAGCAACCAGATTCGCTCTCGGTAAACACAAAACACACTAGTTCTTAAACAAGCTGCGTACTATCATTCACTGAGAGTGGAAAATCATAAGCTATCCCTAATATTCTCCGTCTGTTCAGCAGCCATATCCCAAATAATTAATGCTGCCTTCTTACAATCATGACTATGACTGCCGTGATGAAACTGCTTTTAAAATAAATCCATTGAGTTCCTCATTCCTAGTGTTTTTATAACACTCATACTTCACTGAACCCTTGTTATTGATACAGCGTCAGGGGTCATCCTAGGTTACTTTCTTTTCTGTGTATTCCTGAAGCGAGAAGCTTCCCTACGCTAGGTAAACCAGTCGTCTCGTAGGCCGGAGAATGACCTTGAACGACCTTCGGCCCAACCGCGTTAGCCGTGTGTGACCATATGTAGTGCAGTTATGGTGTCGAACCCTTGACCCATGGCTTTTAGTTGATCTTTGACCTCTGGCCTTGAGTTGACCTTTGACCTTAAGAAAATCCGATGGGGTGATGTGAAGCCACGTGATGACATCCGATGGGGGTGTCGTAAGACCATGTGATACCACGTCTTAGCCACTTGGTCGTGTGGGTTTATATAGAACGACCGCCGCGAGCATGTAGCGCAGCTGCCATGGACAATCCTCAGACGCTTAGCAAGCGTGCTTGCTTTTCGCTGAATTCCAGATTAGCGAAGTCAAGCCACTGCCAATTTTTTGGACAATATTTCATAGAAAGGAAAATAGGTTGCTAAATTCTACATAGTTACGTGGTACTGAAACTACCGGAGCTCAATGACCGCGGACTTCAGTCATAAACCCCGCAACCGTTCTGTTCTCACTTAGAACCAGGGAAAATTGAAAACATCGTCTATAATAATAAATTCTCACACTATGTATTTCTTCTGGTAGGTAACGTACATCCCTAACATCAACCACTGATTTCTTTTTTATTTTGCGCAGCCAAAACCTTTACCTTACCTTTGTCGTCTTTCTTCCCATGTTCTGGGGCAGCTTGCTTCTTGTCTTTGTCTGGAAATGGATATGCATGAATGACAAACCATTGAGAAAATCAATGACTAAAAAAACGAAAAAAAATTGGCAACATAAAAACATAACTTAAATGAAATGATTATGATGATGATGATGATGGATATTTATCGCGCAAGGGCATCTGTGGCCAAAACGCACCATGGCACATGGTATTTCTTCTAATACTCTAGGAAAAAATTCATCTGGCCATGGCGCTGTTTGGCCACAGAGAAGGAGGAATGCATGAAGGAAGACAGAACTGCAGTCTACGTATAAAATACACGTCAAGAGAGATTTGCATTCGGGACGTGCGGTGTGAATCGCTTTGCATCGTCAGCGGTAAAAACCTCACAAAGTTGATGGGAACCCTCGTCAGCTGAAAACGCCCAAAAGGGTTAAAGGCCCCTAATACGCGGCTTAAAAGCAAACGCCTTGCGCTGCGTATTTTTGACAATGATTGTGCATGCCAAGGGCCACCACGGTAATGTACACGTGAAATAGAAAAGCGTCCCAAAGGCTATCAGGCAACCTGGATGGCTTTAAAATATATCAAACCTACATGCAGCGTACTCTCTCCACTCACCTAACTTTCCGACGCTTCCTGATACGACCGCATTTTCTTGGTATCCAGTCTGTTTCCCTTAAAACAATCGGCTATCTTGCCTTCGCATTACATGCCCTGGCCAAGCTTATTTCGTCTCCCTTATTTCGACTAGGATGACGTCAGCCCGCGTTTCTTCCCTAGCCCATTCTTACCTTTTCCTGCCTGAACATTACAGCTATCATTTTCATTTCCCTAGCTCACTGCGTTGTCCTCACCTCAAGTTGAACATTTTTTGGCCGCTGCGTTTTTCTCTATAGGTTAGTACCGGTAAAGTACTGCTGTTAGATACTTTTCTCTTGAGAGGTATTGGTAAGCTTCTTGATCTGAGAGAAGCTGCGACCCCATTATCATGGTCCTAGTTATTTTAGTCTCGTGATCCGGATCTGCAGTCACCACTCAATAAGTAGGCGCATTTCCTAACCACTTGATGTGTCTCACTACCAATCGGAATCTGTTGCACCTTTCAGAGACTTAATAGAAATATTTGCTTTTCTGCATATTAATTTTCAGACCTATCGTTCTGCGATACCTTCCTATATGTCACCGATCATGCTTAGCAGTTCATCTTCCTAGTGGCTTAGCAAGCAAATAAGTATATCAACGCCCTCATCCAATCGCAGATCACTGATTTATTCTTCATTACCTCTTAACCCCAACTGTTTTCAATTCAGGCCTCTAAATACCCCCCGTAAAGAGGCGGTGAATAACACTGGCGAGATTGTGTGGAGAGACCGGGACCGTCCGGCTTGCCTGGGCTCTTAGCCGCAGGCTTTCGCGGGTGATGCACTGGAGCCCTCTGCGCTTGCGGGCATCACATATCAGTCTCCTCCAGATTCTCCGGCTGTTTCCAGGGATCGTCACCAAGTCGGCAGCTCGGCGAAGACCATGGCCATCTACGATGATATAATCGCCACGATCCTGAACCCTCGGTGCAAAGCTCAGACCCATTTCGTGCAGAGCTCATCACGGCCGTAAGCGAAATCAACCGAGGTCTGCGAGGTTCTTCGCTGTTGCGGATAGTTAGCGCGGTCGTTCAGATGTCCTTTTCGTCACTGCGTGAACTAGACTGCGAGGTGGAGGCACTCAAAGCCATGGGGGCAGAGCAGCGAATGCGGATCATGGAGGCTCTCAATGCCTTGCGATCATCCGCAGTGGGACAGCGGCACCCCGGTTCTTTGAGGCCGAGGTGCCAGGGCGGCCTAATACAGATCTTTCGGATGCCGCCAGCCGCGTACAGCTGACTCCGGTCGTGGACCGTGCTTGCTGTCTTGACGTCATGTCCTCTGTCACCGCAAGTCCTCATGACGTGATGTCTTTGACGCCCGCCCAGACCTCGGACTCTGCAGGCCATGACGGGGACAGCGTTCACAGGTCTACATTGATTCGTACAGAGGGCATCGGAGCATTCACTCTTCGCTGCTCTCGGCACGGAGCCACCTTCATTTCTAAGAACCACTGAAGCCTTGATAGCATTAAGGAGGCAATTAACCGCATCTAGGTGACTCGCGCCTCGATAATTGCTTAGGACCCTCGCCGCCTGCAGAAACTTCGTCAAAGGGAGAGTTGTCAGGGAGGTGGCATTACTCATGAAGCAAAATTCCAAAACACTAGAAATGGTCACTAATATGGATGCATGCGGACGAGACTCTTCGAGGTAACAATGGCGCGCACGTCGCAGCCCGAGCACCTGCTTACTGGGCGTTATCCGAGGTTGGTGAGGAGAAGGAAAGACTAACCACATAGCGGGAACTATTATAGCATTACAGACTGGAAAGAAATTCATATATCCACAGGCTCATAAAGAACTTTCTAAGGAGGAAGCAGTAGTGTTACGCTAATAAAAACTAGCCGCCGCGATGGCCTAGTGTTTACGGCGCTCAGCTGCTGGCCCGAAAGACGCGGGTTCGATCGCGGCCGTGGCGGTCGAATTTCGATGGAGGCGAAATTCTAGAGGCCCGTGTACTGTGCAATATCTGTGCACGTTGAAGAACTCCAGGTGGCCGAAATTTCCAGAGCCCTTCACTACGGCGTCTCATAGCCTCAGTCGCTTGGGATTTTAAACCCCCATAAATCAAACCAAACCAAACCAATCTACAAACACATATCCACTCTTCAGCCTTCCGCATAGGATACATCCGACGTTTATTAATTAAATGTTCATTTTGTGAGGAATATTACTCGAATATATTTCATATTGTGTGCGCACGCCAAAAAAACCAGGAGCCAGCAATCATTAGAAAATCCCGCAATTCAGCCGGGCGAGGAGATGCTGACGAGGCCACGCCTGTAGGACCAGAAAGCACTGGTACAGCGGGAAAACCAGGCGTCCCTCTCCAATGGGCCCTGTATTAAGGACTCCACTAATTTTTTTACTCATAAATAAAATTTTATTTATTCCAGGCTAAAAATCCTCCTGTGAAACGTGAGTGTACGCGCACCTTCGCACAAAGGACCTGATGGCTGCCCTAAGCCACCGGAAGCCATTGCTGAAGCGTTACCCTGCCACCTGCAAGGTGCGCGTTTCTTATCAAGAAAGAGGCGGTGCTTACAGGCACACTAATTAAGTGGGCCAATATGCGTTTCACCGCGGGATGATAGACAGATGTGTAATTGCAGGGTGGTTCTCAATCGCAGTTCTTGAGGACTTGAACGTTAACCTTTGTACGCACAGCTCTCAGTATGGCCACGGGCTGAGCAGGTGACCAAACGCGGGCGACCCTTCAAAAGCCATCCTCATGTGCTTTGCTGTGCTGTGCTGGACCGCATCGCGTCACATCCTGTAGTGTGCGCACCCAAGACTCTGCTTTTTTGCACCGCATGCCTTAAACGGGCGAGTTTCGAATCATCCTGCTGGCCATGAAACATGCCCCCTTTTAAAGGAAAAACTAGCCTATATTCGAGCAGAAACCAATCATGGCGGGACAGCGTAACCACAGAAGCCATTCAAAATGCGTATCGCTGGCTGCTACAATGGTTGCATGGCAATTGAATTTTAGAAGCTTCCTTCAGAAAAGGGCGGCCTTCAGCAATACCTTGACGCTCATGAATGCAAATGGGACTTGATCGCCATCCAAGAAAAAAAACACAACACAACAACACTCACAGAATCCCCAACATTCGCGCAACATCATTGGATGGCTGCTAAATACCAAGCGTAGCCACTCTAGACACCCTAGGTAAGACCGTGATTGACCACTCGGTGACAAAACATTCGCACATCTTACACGTTTTGCTCGAGCTGCTGCCTCGGGAAAGACGCAAGGCAAGCATCTTCGTGTTGAACGACGCCTAAAGATCTCCGAGAAAGGGCAACATTGACGCCTTTAAACAGCTGTTTCACAAAGCCTTAAAGCTGTTTCACAAAGCCTTAAAGCTTGCCAAGCAACCTTTGAACTCAGTCCTATTTATGGCTTACTTGAACGCTTCTCCTCCTGTGTGGGGCTCATAAGTGAAAACACTAAAGGCTGTAGCTGTCCCTGGCCATCCACCACCACCAACTGACTCTTCCGATTGGAGCCGACCATCGCACCCGTCTGGGCAACAGCGGGAACCGGAACACCATCCAAGTTTTGACGGTAGTTCGAACGTAGTACTCATGCACGCGGGCCAGACCGCAAGAGCATCGAGGAGGCGGCCATTTCATCCTTGAGATGGCGATGCAAGTGAAAAAGGGCCGCGCGTCTGACCGTAAGCTGCGCCTCACGAACTGGTGCACCTTCCGACAACAAACATAAGTTCCGAAAGAACGCAAGCTCCTCTCCCTTGCTTAATGGATGCGACCGCTTCAGATGGATATTAAGAACGTCACCTTCCTACTGCAGGCCACATAATACGCCCCTGAGATTGCCCAACACGTCCACCACCTGTGGAAGGCTTGAAGAGGACTTGTCCGAAGGCGGCAAAAGCAACGACACAATCGAAAAATACGTCAACACATAGTTAAAGTCAGTACTGCGGCCGAGCGCTATGCGGTTTAGCTGACGGGCTCCAAATGGCACATGCCCTGATCAAGGCTGCAGTAAATACTCGGTACGGCCCAAACGTGGTCGCTCCTCCGCGGCCTCCTCGATCCGACTAAAACCAAAGTTGAAACCTCCAAGGCAGTCGCCAAGCTCCTACATAAGGAAGCAGAATACACCACCGTAATGCTGCATATCCTGGAGACGGGCTATACACTGACAGGTCCAAGAACATAAAGGCTACCCTCATAAAAGCGAACGCATACCCATGTACGGCGCCATCGTGGAATTAGAGGTGCGAGCAGTGCTCGCGAGCCTGACAAGGAGCCAGCACCTGGGGCAGACAGAATTATATACAGGATACTCCAGAACCATGCCGGTGGCACAGTAACTGCCACGACCTATTATTGTAATGAAGCGGCCCACCAGAACCTTCGTCCCAAAGCTCTCATGTCGTGCGCTGGAAAACTGGTGGAACACGTCGTACAAAAACAGGCTCCACCCACACTTGGAAACTAACGTTTTCATCTATGACTCCATGCTTGGGCTCCAGCCGCAGCTCTCGGCCCAAGACGTGCGCTTTCAGCTGAAAGAGGAAGTGATCGACCATCCTGGCAGGACCGATTCCCATGCTGTGCTCACCTAAACGTGAAGGAGCCTTCGAAAACGTGTCTCACGACGCCATTTAGGCCAGCCTGGCTAGGTCACTGTGGCCAGCGCACTTACGACTTCCTCTCTGATCGAACCGCCCTGGTAATCGGATACGGGCGCTCCGAATGATCCCTCTCACAGGTCGGGGCATGCCACATGGCTGGGTGCTGGCGCCCACGATGTTCAACGTGGTGATGGCCGGACCTCCCTATGAACAGTCAAATCCTAGATAGCCTTCAAGAAGCCATCGATGTGACGAAACAAAAACGTGACTGTGAGAGGGCTTTTGTGTGCGACTGGCAAGTCGGAACTGCTCGTTACCCGGCGCGCGGGAACATCCAAGTACTCGACCCCGATATCGACCTCTACCTCGAACGCCCTCCCACTCCTACAGTGGACTAATCTAAAGGCCAATCGGCCTACACTGTCCATGTGCTCCACAAACAACTTGCGCAGGTGGCACACATAACCCCCCGCGTCTCCATCAGCCGCGGGGAAGGGGGGGGGGCTCATCGAAAGCGCAAACATGAGAATCGTGCAGGCATTGCAAATCAGCCATTTGACGCACAACGCACCTAATCAAGGACTAAATTGAGGTGAGCTGAATCGCTTTAATGTTGTCCCCCAAACGGTGGTCAAGACAGCCGCGTACAAATGCAGCCACCGCTTGCTTCAGCGAAGCCTACACAACACGGCAAAAAAGCTAATGAAACCCCAAATGACCGGCTAGCTCATGTGTCTTCGAGACACGAGAATCGGCTGGACCGTGTTGCGCCGGCTAGGCTATCCGCAGCCGACCACTCCGTTGCAGGAGAGGTATCACGCCTTCAGAGTCTGCGCCAGTCCCGAAGAACATGCACCCGGCCTCCCCTCAGGCCGTAAGACAGCCAGAGATGAGGCACTCCTGCGCCAATACAGCTCTGACCAAAACGTCCTATGCGTGGACGCGACCAAATACTCGTCCGCAAGAGCGCTATAGGACTAGCGTTTACGAACGCCACTGGTCCAGTTTGGGGCATGAACTCGAGCACCACGGTGAGGAGACCGCCGTAGCGGTAGCACTCGATTTCATACACCGCAAGCACGCCCATGGCGGACGGGACGCCAGTCCGACATACACAATAATTAGGCTCACTGGCTGCGCGTCACGCCTTTTCGAACAGTACGTTACCCTTGCGGGCTGCGCGGGCACTCTAATCAAAAGATCACGCACGCTCCTCACAGTTGGCCGCTGCAGTGGCTCAGTGGTAATGGCGCTCGGCTGCTCACCCAAAGATGCGGGTTCGATTCCGGCCGTGGCGGTATTAGTGTGAATTAAGGCGAAATTCTAGAGGCCTGTGTACTGTGCGATGTCACTGAATGTTAAAGAATCCCAGGTGGTCGAAATATCCGGAGCCGTTCACTACGACGTCGCACACAGACTGAGGCGTTTTAAACGTTCAACCGCCATGAACCAATCCCAGGCAGAAAATTGCTTACATGCCTATGTTAAGACCACATCTCAAAATATGTATAATTGTTCATTGTGTTCCCTCTAAGAATGTTCCCTTCAATAATAGAAAGCAAACACTGAACAGATTGGCTCTCGATAAACAGAAACACAGTAGGATTGTCGGCCGAACCGCGCAGCACTGGGCATTTTCCTCTCTCTCACTGTGCATGTTATGCCGGCTACTTCTCCACGTCGCTGTGAAGCCACGTTGTCGGTCGGCATGTCACAGTGTGTGTGTGCGCGCGTGCGCGCGTGCGTGCGTGCGTGCGTGCGTGCGTGTGTGTGTGTGTGTGTGTGTGTGTGTGTGTGTGTGTGTGTGTGTGTGTGTGTGTGTGTGTGTGTGTGTGTGTGTGTGTGTGTGTGTGTGTGTGTGTGTGTGTGTGTGTGTGTGTGTGTGCGCACACACACACCAGCTTGGGGATCAACCACGAATGCTGAATCGCGTATTCTAAAAAGGAGTCCTAGCGCCCGTTTTGCAACCAGCACAGCTAAGTGCGATTCACCGGAAGCCGCAGTTTCTGTAGTGGTGCTGTTAATAAAAGCTCCACCTTTTCTGTTAGGCACTTTCACACTTAAATTTAACCGTAAAGAGGTGAGAAGGAGATTGTGGGAAGAAAACCTTTAGCTTTTCTTTTCCCTACTAACGCTACCCGATACAATATTTGGATATAAAACGACTCTATCAAGAACAGTGCCATAACTTGTCTCAAACTACTTGTGCGGCTAGTCTCGTTGGGCAGATTGTGCGGTATACAGGAGATTTCAGCAGCAAATTACCGACGCGGAGGCTCAGTGGTTATGGCTCTCGGCTGCTTTCTAGAAAGATGCGGATTCGATCTCGGCTGCGGCTGTTGCATTTCGATGGAGGCGAAACGCTTTAGAGGCCCGTATACAGTGTGATGTCAGTGCATGTTAAAAAAACCCAGGTGGTCGAGATTTCCGTAGCCTTTCACTACGTTATCCGTCATAGCTTGAGTCGCTTTGGAATTTTAAACAGCCATAAACCAAAATTAAGCAGCAAATTGGCTCTTGTTTATAGTATTACTACATTTGAAAGTATGCATAACTGTCCATTGTGTTCCTTCTACGAATGTCCCCTTCAAGAATAGAAATCAGACACTTAAGCAGCCATATTCGCTCTTGGTAAACACAAAACACACTAGTTCTTAAACAAGTAGCGTACTATCATTCAAAGAGAGTGGAAGGTAGTAAGCTATCCCTAATATTCAGCGTCTGTTCAGCAGCCATTGCATAAATAAATAACTCCCTACGGTCATGCCTATGGCTGCTGTGATGAAACTGCTTGCAAAAGAAATGCCTTGAATTCCTTATCCCCGGTGTTTTTATAATACTCATTCTTCACAGAACCCTTGTTTTGGATATATCGTCATGGAATATCGTAGGTTACATTCATTCTTTGTATTTTACGACAGTATTTCAAGCAAAGAAAAATAGGTTGCTATATTGTACAAAATCACTTGCCATGGTACTGAGACTACTTGTGTTCAATGGCCGCTGATTTCAGTCATAAACCTGGCAGCCGCTCTGTTCTCACTTCGAACCAATTAAATTGTAAACATCCTCCATAATGATAAATTCTCAATTTATGGATTTCTTCTTGTAGGCTACGAACACCTCCAACATAATTCACTGATTTCGTTCTTTTGTGCCACCAACACCTTTACCTTACCTTTGTCGTCTTCCTTCTCACATTTTGGTGGAGGAGTTTGTTTCTTGTCTTTGTCTGTAAATAGATGAATGTATGAATGAGAAATCACTGAAAGTGTCAGTGAGGAGCTGCCTGCAAAATAAAAACGTAACTTAAAATAAATGATAATGATGATAGACATTTATAGCGCATTGGAATCTGTGGTCAAGGAGCGCCATGGCAGAAGGTTTTTTTTTTGTATACTCATATAAAAAATACCTCATGCCATGGCACTGTTTGGCTACACAGACGAAGAAATGCATGAAGGAAGACGGAAGTACAGCCTAAGTCTAAAATATGCGCCAAGAGAGATTTTCATTCGGGACGTGCGTTGTGAATCGCTTTGCATCGTCAGCGGTAAAAACCTAACAAAGTTGATGGGAGCCCTCGTCAACTGAAAACTCCAAAAAGGCTAAAGACCTCTAATACGCGGCTGAAAAGCAAACCCCTTGGGCAGCGCATTTTTGACCCAGACTGTGCATGCCGGAGTCCACCGCGGTAATGCACTCGTGAGATATAAAAGCGCCTCCAAGGCTATCAGGCGAACTGGAGGACTTGAGAATGTATCAACCCTACTGGCAGCGTACTCTCTCCACCCACCTAACTTTCGGAGACTTCCTGTTACGATTGCATTTCCTTGGAATTCAGTCTGTTCCCCTTGAAAACCGTTCGCGGCCGCAGTGGCTCAGTGGTTATGGCGCTCGGCTGCTGACCCCAATGATGCGGGTTTGATCACAGCTTTGGCGTCCAAGGCTTGAATGAAGACGAAAATCTAGAGGCTCATGTACTGTGCGATGTCAGTGCAGGTTTAGGAACCCCGAGTGGTCGAAATGTCCGGAGCCCTTAACTACGACGTCCCTAATACCCTGAGTCGTTTTCGGATGCTAATCTTCCAATAACCTTTTCTCACCCTTCGAACTGTTGGGACCCCTGGTCACGCCTCCCTTTATGCAACGAGAGCGCGCATGCGGTCGTGCCGGCAGCTACCTTCCGGGTGCTGTGGATGGAAGTAGAGCAGGTAGCAGACACAGAGGGCACCTGCTTGGCTGTGCACATTTACACTCATGTCACATAACATTACCATACACAATGAACAGCAATCCCACCACCGAACCCAAGACCAACGACGGCCGAATAGTGGCATGGCGTCAACTTCAGAATCATACGTATCCTAATCTGTATCAGAAACACCTGGTCTTTCTTCCCCAGCCTCTACCCCGACAAACGCCTAACTGTAAGCGACAGGGACTTACTCTCTGACATTCCGTTTGCGCCTGCTCAACACCACCGGCGGCCTAACTCCCCATGCCTTCTTCTTGGGAAGCTTGCCAAGAGGAAGGCGTGGATAGTTGGGCTTCCCCACCCCGCGGGTGGGACGCCGCTGGTGCCTTACGGTGCTGACCGACCAGGGCCGGCTGATTGAGCGTGCCGTGAGGGTAGCGGAGGACAACAGGGCCATGGACTAAGAGGCCTTCTTCCTGAGACACCTCAAACACGAACCCTCAAGAGCAGCTACCGTTGCTCTAGCGGTCCTGGAGGATCGCGGATAAGCATGGAGCCCTGGACTCTACTAAGGAAAATAAGCAAACTATACTCAATGGTTTTTTGCTCCCCTTCGTAATAATAGATTTGAGTTTGTCGTTGTTTGCAGGAACGTTAAAGTCACCGTTCTCAGTTTAAGCTGAATATCTTTTTTTTTCAGCGAGATTCTAAATCATTCCAGTTTCCATCCTAGCGCTTATTAGTTAACGGGCTTACGCCTCACTATGCTCCGTTTCATACATCAAGTGCAACGCTGTTAAAGGTATAGAATTTGGCCGCACGAAAAAATAAAAGGAGGCGTCCGCTTTGTTCTTTCACTCCCTCCTTTATCCCTTCCCTTACGGCGTGGTTGAGGTGTCAGCCGATATGTGAGACAGATACTATGCCATTCCTTTCCCCAAGAACCAGTTTAAAAAAACTTAATATTGCGGGAATTAGCTCAGCAGCAGGCGCCACAGGTCGCATTCAGAAGGCACACAAAACCCAAGTCACCTAGCACTATCTGCAGCGTCCTCGTCGTCGTTAACAGCACAGCGACAGAACTTCTTCATCGCCATGCGACTGAGTACCGTAAAACTATTACTCCGTGCTTCTTTTCTGGCCGAGTAGTCTAAGACACGAGAAAGGGACAGCATTTTAACATCAATAAGAGCGCATTTATTATAGAGCTCATGACGAATGTATCACGTAAAAAGCCTACAGGCAAAACATTTATGTTTCTCGCCCACCGCAATGAACGCACTTCTTTTTTATCGTGGATGTAGACACCGCAAACGAATTCTCTAGCCTTGACAGCGTTCCACCTGATGTATTAAACGGAGTTTTGGTTCAATTTCCTCTTCATCTCTAGGCTGATTCCAGACATTACCATCTTGTGGTCGCTAAAGCGCACCTTTCGAGGACCTCCACATCCTTCACGATAACAGGGTGAGCTCATAGTATGAAGCGCATTTCATTTTTGTCTGTTTCATATTGTCAGACCAATATGGGTTCCGAAATGGGGGCTCACATCAGCCTCCTGGGGCATCCTTCGAGTCACGCCGATTGATCGTGTTTTGTACCAAGATTGGCTGCCTACATTAAGCTCGAATTTTGAATGTCGGCGGCCGTGCAAACTCCCCATCGGTCCGACTTTCGGTATATGTGGGCAGGCCACAAGGAATAACTTCGGCCTGTCATCTCGGGTTGTCGGTCCAGTACTGAGATGGAACCGATGCGCGTTTTACCATGGTAAGCCCCCTTTCGGCTTAAGCAGATGCTCCCTACAGGAGGCCGATGTAAGTATTTTTGGAGATGCCCATGGCGATGTGCAGTGTCAAGGTGCATAACATTGTGCAGTAACTTTGCGCATGGCAGCCCGATATCAGTACACCTGGAGGTTCCTAGTAAGCAGTAGGGCAATATGGGCTGGCAACACGAAGCCCATATTGTGCTTAGTGAAGGCAGCCCACATTGTCCTTGCGACGGCGGGCATAGAGCGAACAGCCCGTGTGCGTGCTTTGAAATATAGTTATATTCAGAAAAATGCAGAGAGTGCAGTGCATTGTGCAAGCGTAGCACAATTATTTCTGCGCGTTGTCTGGTAATTTTCTGTTCTTGACATGAGTGCTGGAGTAAAGATCATGAAGTTTTGGAGAGTCGAGTAAAGATGCTTATAAATTATAAAATCTATGCAAAACAGTAATATGCGTTCTGGGGTTAGTTGGCCCATTCTCAGAATTTTTTTTTTGCGCACACAAAGACGACACAACCCGTCCTGTCTTCCTTGTCTTTATTGTGTCCTCTTTGTGTGCACACAAAAGAATTCAGTGCAAAATGCCTCACGGGCATGCCCAATAACAATTATAAAAAATATGAATTCATACACTGTAGCATGCAGCGCGCGAGGTTGTTCAGCTCCCTTTTGGCCTTATGAGATCACATGAGGCATTGATTGCGTGGGCTGCGAAATGTGCACCTGTCGTGTTTTTTACCTAAAGCTCGTATTTATATAGCATCTCTTAAGCGGCCATGCATCATCTGCGCGTTTCTTAATTCTTATACTTCAAGAATAGATTTTTTGGTGCATTTCTACTGTTCGGGTGAAATATTTTTGTCACATTTTAATCCCTATTTTATATTAACTTATTGGTCTTGTTATTTATCGCATTGGCTTATCGTGATAACCTCCTCTGTCATCTTGTTCGTTATACTGATCTTGCTATGATTTAATATTCCTGCCCCCTCCCCTTTATGTACTGCACTGCTTGGTCTTTATGATATTTCAGACAAACAAATAAATCTGCCCTCATGTACCTAACATGGGAGTTATTTAGATATATTATATGGGAAAGCACGTTTTAGTTGCATATAAAAGGACGTTTGATATACAAGCATAAACTAAAGAAGTTTGAACAAGACGACTAGAATGACGATAACCATGACGTGTATTAACCCATGAGTAAAGAAGATTCTGTGAGGTAGGAAGAGATGATTGGTTGAGAAGAGAAGAGGAAGACGACGACGACAAGTATGATGTGTACAAACGCTAAGGCTATAACAGCGCGAGGGATAGCGTGGCACGGGTGGGGGGAGAACAGAGCAGCGGAGGTTCCGGCAGGTCAGGAACACCTCGGATGGAAGAGAGCAACGCCGGCTACTGCTCCCGTGATCTCGAGTTCTACTGCGTCGCACCATGAATTTCCTGCCATTCCGGAGCTGTTGCGGGGAGTCAACGGATGACGCAACCACCTGCTACGGCCAGGGGTGACCTCCAGCACTGTTGCTACCCATCCGGGTAGTGCCCAGAACACTAACATCGCGAGCATCACCTCCAGGGGCACTTAGACCGGGAGTTTGTACGACGCTGCCAACGATGCCGCCAGCGACACCAGCCTGAACACTTCGAACGCTACCTGGACGCCTGCTACTGGACCCATGCAACGCTTCATTTTCATCGAACCGTGAACACGAGCGCCGAACGCTTGTAGACTGGGTGGTCCCCGGTAGCCTGTATTGGTAGTTTTTTTGTGTTAGGTTTTTAGTTAGGTTTGTGTGCAGGTGTTTGTGTCACATTCGGTGTATTAAATGTGCGTCTGTGTGGGTACACCTGTCGCCTAGTCCATTCTTTCGTCCTGAGTGTTCTCCCAGGATCCATGACAAAGTTCACTGGCGAGCATTTTCCAAGATTTATTTCCTTGTTTCTTTTTGTTTTGCCTGTGATCTTGCTGATCTCTCGACGGCAGAATGTATGGATTTGGCAATAATAATAATAATAATAATAATAATAATAATAATAATAATAATAATAATAATAATAATAATAATAATAATAATAATAATAATAATAATAATAATAATAATAATAATAATGTGAAGAAGAAGAAGGGCATCAGCCTATGTTGACCGAGGAAAGGAAGAAGAAGAAGATGTAGCCTGACTGAAAAAAAGAAGAAGAGGTAGCCGCACTGCCATCGCTCAGACTGAGCGCCTGCTGACCTGAACAGACGAGAGACTCGGTCGCCGCCGTGGTTTCGCCGCCGCCTCAGCATTAACCTAAGCCCCCGTTACATTTGGTGGAGGTTCGCTTTAGCATCCTCGTACCACCCTGGACCTGCGCAACCGCACGCTAACCGGCCCCCGCTATGCCCGCTATGCCTGAAGCCGCCCACCACCAAGCCGTGCAGGTTGGCTCTCCAGTCCTCTGTTCCGGCTCCCTCCGGCAGCGGGACTCGGCCCTCTTCAGCGGTACTGACGATCATGACGCTGAAGACTGGCTCACATCATACGAGCGGGTGAGCACGTATAACAAGTGGGACGATACCACCAAGCTGAACAATGTCATCTTTTATTTGACTGGCGTTGCCAACGTGTGGTTTCGAAACCACGAAGCAGACTTCTACATGTGGACAGCTTTTAGGGCAAACCTCACCGAAGTGTTCGGACGTCCTGCTGTGCGCAAGCTACGCGCCGAACACCGCTTGCGCGAGCGCTCTCCGCAGTCGGGTGAGACGTTCACCAGCTACATTGAAGACGTGGTCAACCTGCGCTCGCGCGTCAACGCCCAGATGTCCGAGGCGGACAAGATCATGCATATTGTGAAAGGCATCGAGGATGACGCCTTTCAGATGCTGCTGTCACGAGATCTCCGCACCGTTGCCGAAGTCGACAGTCTCTACCAGAGCTACGACGAGCTGCGCAAGCAGAGGCTCATCACTCGCCAGCACGAAGCAGCGCCTGTCGAGTCGCTTGCCGGATTGTCGGCTGCACCCGACCACTCGCAACTGTTGGCGCACATCAAAGATTTTGTGCATGAGGAAGTTACACGTCAGCTGTCGCTCCTGCCATCCCCCTCCGTGCAATGTCCATTCCTGGCGCCCGACCTTCGCACTGCCATCAGCGAACACCGCCAAACTTCATACTGTGACTGCGTTTCCAAAACCTACTTGCATTAAGGAACTGCGCAGTTTCCTAGGCCTCTGTTCCGATTTTCTACGTTTTATTCGCAACTTTGCGGCCATTGCTGCCCCTTTAACTCAGCTTCTCGGCAGCAATGTGGATTTTTCGAATTGGTCGCCTGCCTGCGACAACGCCTACAGCACCTTGCGCAGTCTCCTCACGGCACCACCCATATTGCGTCACTTCGACCCGCAAGCCCCAACTGAAGTACACACGGACGCCAGTGGCATTGGCCTCGGGGCTGTGCTCGCCCAACGCAAGTCTGGATTTGAGGAATATGTGGTTGCTTACGCCAGCCGTACCCTCACGAAATCTGAATCCAACTACTCCGTGACGGAAAAAGAGTGCTTGGCAATTGTCGGGGCCCTTGGAAAGTTTCGACCTTATCTCTATGGCAGTCCGTTTGACGTGGTCACCGACCACCATGCCCTATGTTGGCTTTCTTCGCTCAAAGATCCCTCCGGTCGCCTGGCTCGATGGACTCTCCGCCTCCAAGAGTACAACATACGTGTCTTATATCGGTCGGGCCGCAAGCATCACGACGCTGATGCCCTGTCCCGCTCCCCGATACCGGCCGAGCTCCGACCTCGAATCCTCCGCGCCTTCGCTCACCACCTGCGACATGCCTTCTGAGCAGCGTAAAGATGAATAGATTGCCTCTCTTCTTGACTTTCTCTCCGACCCATCTAAGCCTCCAGCATCCCGCGACCTTCGTCGCCAAGCTTCACATTTTACAATTCGCGATGATCTACTCTATCGGCGCAACTATAAGTCTTACGGACAGAAATGGCTTCTCGTCATCCCCCGACATCTCCGGTCCCAAATCTGCACCTATTTCCACGCTGACCCGCAATGCGGCCACGCTGGAGTCTTCGAGACCTACAATCGCATCCGTCTCCGGTACTACTGGCGAGGTATGTATAATTTCATCCTCAAGTACGTCCGCTCCTGCCCGTCCTGCAAACGCCGTAAGCAACTGCGTCATCACTCTGCTGGCCAGTTGCAGCCACTGCAGTGTCCTCCTCGCCCCTTCGACCATGTTGGCATCGATTTATACGGCTCTCTGTCATACACTGCTGTTGGCAACCGCTGGGTCATTGTTGCCATTGTTGCCATTGTCTGAGCGACATGCTGGCAATGTACGTTGCCGCCAACCACACGAACTGGGACGTCGTTCTACCCTATATTACGTGCGCCTACAACACTGACACTCAGTCCACCACCGGTTTCTCCCATTTTTTCTGCTCTACGGCCGACATCCATCCGCTCCCATTGACACAGTTCTCCCATACCGCCCGGCCTCATCTGAGTGTACAACTATTTCTGAAGCTGCCCAGCACGCGGAAGACTGCCGCCAGATAGCACGGTCGCTCACGGCAGACACTCAGGGGCATCAGAAACACCGCCATGACGACGGTCAACTTGATCCGGATTTCTCACCTGGTTCACTTGTCTGGCTGTGGATCCCTTCCACTGCTCCCGGCCTCTCAAAGCAACTTCTTTCGAGATACCATGGCCCCTATCGCGTCCTGGAGTACACAACCTCTGTGAACTACCTTATTGAGCCCCTCACACAGTCTTCCGATCTTCGCCGACGTGGTCGCGAGACAGTGTATGTCCAACGACTCAAGCCATACTATGACCCGGTCGTGTTGTCGGCACCCTGAGTCGCCAGGATGGCTCCTTTTTTCCCCGGGGCCATTGTGAAGAAGGGCATCATCCTATGTTGACTGAGGAAAGGAAGAAGTGCTAGCCTGACTGAAAAAAAGAAGAAGAAGAAAAGGTAGCCGCACTGCCATCGCTCAGACCGAGTGCCTGCTGACCTGAACAGTCGAGAGACTCGGTAGCTGCCGTGGTTCCGCCGCCGCCTCAGCATTAACCTAAGCCCCCGTTGCAATAATAATAATAATAATAATAATAATAATAATAATAATAATAATAATAATAATAATAATAATAATAATAATAATAATAATAATAATAATAATTGGTTTTGGGGGAAAGGAAATGGCGGAGTATCAGTCTCATATATCGTCGGACACCTGAACCGCGCCGTAAGGGATAAAGGAGGGAGTGAAAGAAGAAAGGAAGAAGAGGTGCCGTAGTGGAGGGCTCCGGAATAATTTCGACCACCTGGGGCATCTTTAAAGTGCACTGACATCGCACAGCACACGGGCGGCTTAGCGTTTTTCCTCCATAAAAACGCAGCCGCAGCCGTCGGGCTCGAACCCGGGAACTCCGGATCAGTAGTCGAGTGCCCTAACCACTGAGCCACTGCGGCGGAGAATGCTAAAACCGCATTCATATTTTTTCACGTATTTGAAGCGTGCTCGAATCATGCTTGAAGTGACATATTTTTGGAAAATTTCAAGAATATATTTCGAATACCAAGCATAAAAGTTCAGGAAACTATTTTCGGCATATTTTTAGTGCATTCATCAATACAAAATATGCTTAAAATACACTATAAATATCCCAATATATACTCCAAACGCATTAGTTTTCGCTAAGGGTAGGCATTGCTTTCAGTGATCTGACGTGTACAGAGCGCTTTGCTTTCGGGTGTGGCCGTAGCACACATTACTTATGGTTCATTTTCGCACCTGACGTCTATCTCTTGAAAGTTTAAGGTTTTCTTGCAATAATCATCAGCATCGAATGACCGTCAGACAACTTACCGCATTGCTCGAGGGGAACGCACTTGCTGTCGTTTCTGCGGTACGTACCCCTTACACAGGAGCAAGTGAATTCTAC
This sequence comes from Amblyomma americanum, assembly GCA_030143305.2. Classification (NCBI taxonomy): domain Eukaryota; kingdom Metazoa; phylum Arthropoda; class Arachnida; order Ixodida; family Ixodidae; genus Amblyomma; species Amblyomma americanum. The sequence continues at coordinate 147,097 of JARKHS020025232.1, forward strand.
GTACTTGCACTTCCAAGGCTGCACGCCTGGGCACATCAATTGGTGCACAATGCGTTTTCTAGTGCAAAAGCCTAATCGCTGGTTGTTGTAGCAACCTGAAAGTTAAAATGGAAGCAGATGTTGCGAAGCAGGCACTGGTTGGGAGGAATTTATTTAAATATACAAATAGCGATGTCCGCGTCTAAAATGGAATAAATCGTTGAAGGGGAGGAACCCTTGCCTCCATATTTCTCTGGAGCTTCAATTACTAAGGAATTTTTAATAACTGCACTTCGTGTGCCAATAGAAAAAGTAATAGCTCTTGTACTTATGGCACATGGCTTGTGCAGATATTCAAAAAGTAAGAGCTGGAGCCGGATAACTGGGTAAATAACATTTCTCAATGCATTTATGTGGAGTCTTTATGCGCTCGTGTTGGAAAATCGCGTTAAACACAAAGAAGGAGCTCTCAGAATATGATAATGCGTAAATGCCAGCAATAAAAGGTTGCTTGCTGCTACCGATACATATGATAAAAATCTGGTGAATATCAGAGAGGTCATCTGTGTTATTCACATGTCAGTTCATGTCCAATATCTGCTGGTTTTTGCATGCGCTCAAGTGTGTTTGAACGCCCCAATTGTCCACATCGCCAACAGCTCCTTCCAGCTGAGGTAATACCTTGCAGAAAAAAAGAGTGCAAACAATGAGGCAGCCATCTACATTGACGAGCACATTTCAATGTGGAAACAAATTTCTATTTTGTCCCCCTCTTCAGTGTCACCATCTGAGGAATCTTTTTTTAGCATTTGTAATATACGTACTGAGTAGGGTGTGACGTTGCAGTGTCAATACATCTTAAAGAGCGGGCGCACTGCATCTGCTGAGACCTGTTTAACCCTGTGATATTATAAAATTGCTCACTTTCGATGTCAGGTACCATGGTAAAGCTTGCGAGAAGAAATGCAATGCCCTTCAGTGCGTTCATGGCAGCGTTTTCAGATGATCAGGTCTGCAATGTAACAATTTCATTTTTTTATTGACAGACAGTAGTAGATCTGTTTGTTGGTCTGTCTGTAAAACGCAATTTTCATTGTTTTGCACTGATAATCGTAAAAATGGAAAAATTAAGGTCGATTTCTGTAGTTCGGCCAAATGAAAATTAGGTGCGCTAGCAGTTGTTTTCACTTCCATTCCCCTGCTCAGATCCAGTGTTCAAGTTTTGCAGTTGCTCGGATAGCGATAAAGGGGAAATGCTCATATATGCGCAGCTGGTTATTCTCTACATTCATAGACTCCTGGGAGTCTTCCCTGCCACTCCTAGCGCAGTGGTGCAGCCGTAAAACTATGTTCAACTACGGTTTTACGGAAGGTGTTGCCACTGATGGGACTGGTCTTTATTTGGGTTTGTTTGTGAACTAGGTTGCTCTTCGCGAGCAGCTTCCCGCGATTAACATGCTCAGCATTCTTCGCCAATTATTCTGAAAGTTTGAATGAAAACTGCAACATATTAGATTATAAATAATGAAGGCAATGGTTCATTCCTCAGATATGTTTAAAATCTTCTTTTCATGGTGTTTCTATCGCTCGCATCGAAGAGTTAAATCTTCCACAAAAAATAAATGAGTAATGCTTTGTACGATAGCAAAAACGTTTAAAGCAACAAAAGTGCAAGCCTGCCAATAGAAGATCTGAGGATATATTGATAAGTATAGAGAAATCTTAAAAATATATTAAATATTGCTCTCTTGAACTCTTTCCCGCTGAAGTATATTTTGTCCAGGATTGTTGAGTATATGAGCTGCCGCCTGACACAGTGGGCAGGCTGCTCACCTGCCACAAAACTGACTTCACACTAACAAACAGACACACAGACAAACAGAAAATGGCTAAATACGCGAGTGGCCACTATAAGTGCTAGCCCACTAAGAAAAATTCCTGCGTATTACGTGCTACGCCTAAATTACCCTGCCACAGGTTTGCGTGTGTGCTGTTCAGCACAGAAAAAGCAGCCCAAAGATGGTTGTCAGTAAAGAAAAGTTATGAGTCCTGCAAGTCCTGCTTATCAGACAGGAAGAAAAGGGCCAGAGTGTTGTCATCCGTCTCGCCCTGGCCGCTGCTGAAATGCAGCAGATCCCTGTCGACGGCTGAGGGCGAGGACATGGCTGGGACCGAGCTGCGCCTAGGATCCCCGTCAACCTTTTGCCGGGTGCTCATAATTATTATTAGTGCGGAAGCATTACTAGGTTATGCCGGTGGGGTCGTGTTATCAAAACGTGTCGGCAACAGTTTTTACTTTATCAGAATAGTTAGGATCAAAAGAAATGGTAGTGATTGATAAAGGATGATGTGAGGGTGATGCGCTAAAAAAATTGTCAATAGGATGTTTCGTTAGTTAATTAGAGCCAACAATGACTCAAAGACGTCGAAATAGCATGGACGTCGATATAGTGAGTGGACAGAAAAAGAGCCGTGGATGGCCAAATAGTAGAAAATTAGGCAAAAGTGTGAAAATAAAGTTAGAAATTAATTGAAAAGTTTGATTATTGAAAAGTATTTAATTAATTTTTTTATTCGTCAGGATTAATAAGTTCAATAATTAGAAGCAGAAGTCATTGGACGGGTGAATAGGTTAGGCCGGTAAATGGTAAGGGGACGGGAAACCAACCATAGCGCCAAATTTGGAAAACCAAAATGGGTGATTAAGATGAAAAGTGAACATAATCAGAGTAAATGTGAATAATTAAGGTGATTGAGAGCGGGCACAGATGATCAATGAGAGACAAAGAGAATCAAGAGAGGCAAAGAGAATGAAAGACAAAAAGGCGACGAGTTCCGACGAGGCGTCAACGCTTTCGCATTCTCCCAATGTGGGATTCCGCAGTCATCTCTATATAGCGTTGTCTCTCTCTCTGTCTATCTCTTTTATGCAATGATTTCCTTAGGTCTTTTGTAATCACCCCGTGATGTGTCATTAACTGCATGCCTGCTTACAAATATCGCACTGCCATTAGTGTCAGCGCGGAAGCCGCCTTTTCGTATTTTGGCTTCATTCACTTTCTAACTGTATCAGGCGCTCCTGATGAACGCGATCTTGCTGATCAAAGGATAAGGATACGAACTTGGGCACATGCGCATTATGCGACTTTTTGGTCCTTGATAGCACGTGTCAGCGCAAACACGTACCCGGCGAGGCCAGCCGTTCTACGAACGTGTGCTCGAGTGCAACAGAGTACACATCACATGAAAGGCCACTCTGCGCGTTCCAAAAGCACAGCAAGCTTCCACATTTTCAAGCTGTCTCCCTGGTCATCCCGAAAGTATTCATCATCTATAAACGGCTAAATTCAAATTTCGTGTTGTCCTTTTTATATAAATCGTTGCCTGTTTCCTTGTGCTTTGTAACGTACGATCTCAGAACCAGTTGTAGCAGCGTGGTCGTTGTCATTGTTGCACTTATTGCAAGTTATTACATGAGCAATTCCCCTTTACATAAGCATGACAGGGCATCGCCAGATGAAACGGTGAATCTGATGCTGCCGCAGTCGCTTGGGGAAAGTGCCTTGCGGTTTGTGATGTTTCGAGAGAGGTAGAGAGAAAAACACGTTTAATCGATAGAGTGTTTGGGTGGGGCCCTCATTCCAGGAGCCCAGTGGCTTTTGCCGCCGCTCTTGCCCGGTTCACCAGCAAAAGCTGGTTTTCTTAATGTGAGCCGGACAGCGCCGCCTCCCAGTCCTCAATTGTTGGGTTATTGAATATTTGTATTGCTTGGTTTTTCTGATATGCACATACCATATGGTATAAGTTAGCCAGCCACTTCACAGCAGAAGGCGCAGTGCGGATAACAGAAACTGGGAAACATAAATTTGAATTTGACGGGATTTATATAAATACTCGATTACAATTTCCTTAAAATGACCTCTGGAACTATTTAGATTTTTGCGTGGTTCGGCGTATACTTTACTCGTTAATCTCTAATGTTGGTTTAAATTCTTGTAGCTTAATAAGGGTTCAGAATAATTATGTTCTGGCGAATGTTGGGGGACCCGGAGTAACTCCGCGCGGGCAGCAGCCTGAGTGGCTTTGTTTCCAACATCCCTCGAGTGTCCTGGCGTTCATATGACTGTCGATTTAAAGCCTGTATATTCTTTAGTTCTGAGTATTATGTTTGCTTGTTTACCAAACCTTCTTTTTGTACAGTTACGACATGCAGTCTGGAAGTACGTAATAACACAAGATACCTTCCTGGAAGCCATCACCAAAGTTGTCGCCGCTTTCTGAGTCTGGGCGATTCTCTCGCTTCGAATTTATGCATCATTAACTAATTTCTCTAGCGCATCCGTGCATGATATCGTTGATATCACGTTGGTGATGTATTCGTTCGATGTATTCGCGTCCTTGGAAGGGCGGAATGGAAGGGCTGATAGTGAGCACCGTCGGTAAAACGCCACTCCAGCTGTTAAAAGCAGAAACTCTCGAAACTCACTTCTAGTGGCCACAGCGCGCCATATACCTCCGACCTTTCCCGTAAAGGTACCAGCCTGTTCAGCTTCTCTGTGATGTTGCATTTGAAAGATTCTAATTGCAGTGATGTCAGAAAGATTGTTTTGAGGAGGATTTTGAGTTGACGTTTTAAATAATTAGACAACAACTGCAGTTGCAGGCAAAGATTTATCAGTAAACTCTGGAATGTAATCTATTTATCTCGCTACATTACTGTGCCTAACACTTGCTGTTATGTGAGCCTGAAACTTTTATAATTTTCGCTGTATAGGTTGCTTGTGGCGTCAATATCAGGAGCATTCAAAGTATTTCTAAGGAGTACAGAATATTTGGGGAAAAAGATCTTTCAGCTGCTCAGAACAACTTCCCGTGTGAAGAGACAAGTGTAAAATTTCATACATGAAATAAAGAATCAGTTAGACATGCTTACTTGAATTTCACACGGTACGGGAGATATGACGAACCTTGTGCTCTTGCCATTATCTTCCCAAGGAATCGAAGTTCTTATATACTGTTAAACCAGCTTCGCACTCAATAATCAAATCAATCAGCTCCATGTGAACAAAGAGTTCTTGATGTCAAGGATTTTGCATGTTCAAAAAATGTTTTTTTGACGGAATGATTTTATATCGCAAGCATTTTTTAAATCGGCATGTGCAAGCTAGGTTCAAACATAGCAGTGGCTGAATAATTTGCTTTTCCATTGCTGCCATGTGTTGACCCTTTTGAACGTATGACTACCGTCACAATAAATTCACATGGCCAGCCGACGGTTTCCTCTTTGTCGATTGCGGTTCTTTGCCTTGCTAAGCAGCCCCTTTACGGTCGCGGAACCAAAATTATGCTTTCCCAACCTCCATACCATTCCTATCTTGATCAAAAATATTTTCGCGGGAACTATTCGTGAAAATCAATAGCAATCAAACAAAAGCAACCCCTAAAGCAATGAGAAAACAATGAGTAAAAAAGGGAAAAAGAACTGGATGGCAGCTACTGAGAGAAATGAAGCAAGGACTCTCTTCTCAGGAAAGAAGAAGAAAGATAAATATATGCTGAAATATACAACACAACAAAAATGACAATTCAGGGAAAAATAGCAAAGGGTATATCTTCATTATTGCAAAACGAAGCAAAAAGCACAATTTCACCAAATATCAAAGCACACAAGAGCAAGTAAGAAAAACGGCCAAGTTTCCACACAATGCTGCAAACCGTACACGCTGAGCTGAGCGAAGCCAACGCGCCTCTCTATCGAGAAGCAACTCGCTCCTTCCCACCAGCGGCGACTTTACACGGTCCGAGCACCGCCAAAGCATCCAAAGCTGTTACTCTCGCAGTGCTGCGCAGCGGCGTGTCGGGTTTATGGCGGGTCTTTTTGGGAGAGGATTGGCGGGAAGGTGAGGGTGGTGGCATCTGTTTTTGTGTTTCAGTGTTTTCAGCTAATTACCTTGATCTCAGATTGCATTGTTCTTATTTCTCTAAGTACCACGCGCCTACTCAAGACAATTGCCACCGCAAGAGTGAAATGGCTCGGGGAATAAAAAAGTGACGCAGTGAATTTGGCACGCAAGTTTAGCTAATTATTGACAGTTTACCCGTATATGTCAAAAGAAAAGGGAAGATAACGACGATGGTGGTGAATTTTTATGACTCAAGCGGACCTGTGGCTAGAAACCACCAAAGCTCAACGTTTTTTCATTACTCAAGACGGGTTGAAAGACCATTTCCCAAGCATTTTGCCCTAAATGAGCCGAGAACGAGGCCAGGAGAAACCTTGTACCCAGTGCATCACCGGCCGTTGCCAGGCGGCCTTGAGGATCAAGTCCTGCCCTGCGTACATGCCAGGCGTAAGCTCTAACCATAGACCACCTTTCCGGTCACAAAAAAATGCATGTAACAACTTGTATCTAACCGGCGCTTGCCCATGGGTCAGAAACGTGACGGCTAACGAGAGCAGTTACTCAAAAATTACGCAGTTAATCCAAATTTCTCTCAATGTAAAATGAATTTCTCTTAAAAGGAAACCTTTAGGTGTTCGGTTAAAAGACTGGCAGATTACAATGTATCAGAGTACAAACGCTAGCTATTGATATTCTAGTGGAACTCAATAAAAAAATTCATAAATAATTTAGCATTGCTAACCAGGAATTACTGTGCGATAGCGGGAAGAAGAAGAATAAATGGTGGTGCCGAACGTTCTTTGTTTGAGCTCTTCCACTTTCTGCAGTTTTTTGCTTTTGTGCGTGAACTGTGTCCTCGTCATCCTTCGGGATGGCGGGAGTACAACCCCAGCGTCCACCCGTGGTCGCCGTTGACAAGACTGCGGCTCTACCAGGTGGCAACTTTAGTGCTGATGTGGAGCTTCCAGATTCGTCTGATGAATCCACGGTGACAGCGATGGATTCTGACAGCAGCATCTTCACGCTTGTTGAGTCGCGCCGCCTGAAAAGGAAGTTGCGTCGGACATCGACAGCGGGTGAGTTGCCTACGAGGAATGTTGACCAGCCAGGTGTCTTCTCAGTGGCCTTCGTTCCTACAACGCAGACGGCTAATCTGAACACCATTAACAGACAGCGGCTAACCCAGTTTTTCGACCGGGTTGTTCCGGGACAAGTCTGTGAAGTCAGAATTAATGCATGGAAGAATGCCCTGACAGTAGATGTTACATCTCAGGCATCAGTAGACAAGCTGAAAGAAATTAGCGTCCTCGGTGGCATGGCAGTCCGCTCCTACGTTGCTTACGGGAAACGGACAACCACTGGAGATATCACTGATGTTGATCCGGAGATAGCTGACAAGGACCTCTGGTCGCTGATTAAATCTACTGCCCGGATTGTTGACATTCATCGTTTCGGGCGCTCCAAGTGTGTCAAACTATTTTTTGAAACTGACGCTCTGCCATCCCACGTCAAGGTGGGCTATGTGAGGCATCCTGTCCGCCTGTATGTTCCCAAACCTGTTCAGTGCCACAAGTGCAACAAGATAGGTCATGTGAGTGCTGTTTGCAAGAATGAGGTATCCTGCCGTCGATGCGTCGGGATGCACCAGCATGACACCTGCACGACGGAGACTATAAAGTGCGCCAACTGCTCGGGTGCCCATGTAGCCACAGCTAAGGACTGCCCTAAGCTGCAAAACGAAAGACTCATCCTGAAAAAGATGGTGAAGGACAATTCGATTCACCAAGAAGCGTCGGCGTGTATTCGTCGCCGCAAACATCGTTCCCGGCGGCCTCGTCCGGTTCCACACAATTCTAGTCCGCCTGCACCACAGTCACAGGACGTATCAGCTCAGCCGGTACAGCAGCATGAGCCTAACAACGATAACAAGACGTCTGCCGCCGTGTTCCATGTTACCACAGTAACTCAGTCTGATGCGTTTGTGTTACCTTCTTCCTTTGATGCTGAATGGCCTGCTCTGCCATCCAAGGAGATCGCCATGGGAAGACCAAGACCGGTTGCCACTCCAGCTGACACTGTTGGCAAGCCCGAAGGTCAGGATGTGAGCATGATGTTAAAAAAGCTTGTGTGTTCAATGCGCGTGCTGCTTTCAGGCATTAACGCGCCAACAGCAAAGATTGATGTGCAGTTTTTGGATGCACTTGAGCCGCTCTTGGCGGCTGTTGCAGTAATTCAATATGGCACAACCAAAACCCACCTCATCTGTGCCAATGCACGTGCGCCGTAGTGTAGTGGTGCAATGGAATGCCCGAGGCCTACGAGGTCGTCTGAGTGACTTCCGGCAACGCGTCCACAAGTACCGTTTCCCTGTGCTGGTTATATGTGAGCCGAACATGCCGTCGCCTCTCCGCCTTTCTGGATACGTGCTGCTGTGGTCTCGCACAGAAGAGGAAACTAGCAAAGTGTTAGTTTGCATACGCCAAGACATTGCGCACGCCCGCCAAGTTCTACAGCCACACAACACAAACCATTAAATCTCTTTGACAGTCACGCTAAAAGGACGGGCCTTTTCGATAATCGGTGCCTACATTTCACCTAGAGATGCCATTGATACTTCGTACCTATATTCAGCCATCCAGAGTTGTCCAGCTCCTCATATCATAGTGGGCGATTTTAATGCTCATCACCCTCAGTGGGGCAGTGCTGTTATCAATAACCGAGGCAGGAACCTGTTTGACTTTATGCACTCCCAGAAATTCATCAATATCAACGATGGTTCACCTACGTTTCTGCGTGGCACGTCGTACAGCAGCTGCTTGGATCTGGCGTTTGTTTCAGCAAGTCTCCAGTTTTACGTCAGCTGGTGCAGTGACGTGGAAACACATGAGAGCGACCACATGCCAACGTATGTTTGCGTCAAGTGGTACGCACCTACTACTCCGTCTCGCGTGCGATATACAGACTGGCCTGCCTTTAGGTCGTCCGTGGAGATTTCCTGTGTGGACCTCTAAACACCATCTAAACTAGAAGGCCTGATTACGTCCTCTCTCAGTGAGACCACGCGGTATATATGTGCGCCTACGCCAGGGTCTACTATTGACGTGGAATTCGAAAGACTACGCGCAGTCCGTCGGCGCGCAGAAACGAAATACAGTAGAACCAAATCCGCGTATGATCTTGCCCTTTGTCTCCGAGCTCAACGACAAATAAAGCGCCACCTAGCGAGACTAGGGAGACAACGTTGGAGGCAGTTCTGTTCATCGCTGGACCCTCGCAAACCACTGTCGCGTATTTGGCATGTAGCCAGGAGCTTGCGTTCACCCCCGCAGGATCGCTATACTTTCCATACCCTGTCTATTTACCAACGCCGTAATAATGTAGAGGTAGCAGAAGAATTCTGCAAAATGGTTGTGGGCACAACTATGGTACCATCAACCAGTTTGGAGGCTTTTGTACCATCTTCACCAGATGACCACTACGACATGCTATTCACGATGCCTGGACTAGAAGCTGCTCTTTCCTCATGTAGGCGTCCATCTGCACCTGGTCCTGACGGGATTTCGTACGCGTCCCTCTCCCACCTTGGTATGGAAGGCCGAACTGTGCTGCTCAGTTACTACAATGATTCATGGGCTTCCGGAATCGTTCCAGAACACTGGAAGATCAGCCGCCTGGTAGCACTTTTGAAGCCTGGCAAACCTCCTTATGAGCTTACCTCAAACCGGCCAGTTGCACTAGGAAGCTGCATCGGCAAAGTTATGGAGCGAATGGGGCTGGCGCGGCTCGAATGGTTTTTAGAGCAGAATGCTCTCTATCTGGATATGATGACCGGGTTCTGGAGGGGACGTTCTTCGATTGACAGCGTAATCGACCTCATATCGACAGTGTAACATGAAAAACGTAGTCGCCGACTCGTCGCTGCTGTCTTCTTGGGCATCAAGGGGGCCTACGATAATGTAGTTCATGACGCCATCCTTTATGCCCTTGACGACATAGGCGTTGGCGGCCGGATGTATTCGTGGATTGGGAGCTACCTCAACGGCCGGTCTGTTTACATGTCTACGCCTGATGGGGAGACTACCCGTCATCAGGTTTGCCGTGGAGTTCCTCAGGGAGGAGTTCTTAGCCCAACCCTATTTAACGTGGGATTGATTGGACTGGTGAATGAACTTCCCACTAACATTCACATCAGTGCCTATGCTGATGATATCGGCATCTGGGTGTCGGGTTCGACACGTCCGCAAATGCGTGAGAGATTACAACGTGCCGTGTCATCTACTTCAAGGTACCTACGGCGTCAGGGTTTGCACTTGGCAGCTGAGAAATGGGCTGTGGTCGCATTCACGCGCAAATCTGTCTGCCACTACCCGGTAACTCTTCAAGGGGTTGCAATACCATACGTCTCCCTCCACAGATTTTTGGGCATTATCATTGACCGCGGTCTGTTATGGTCGAGGCATATAAACATGCTAAAGAAAAGACTCACTCTTTTTTGCCAAGTGCTTCGCTTTGTGGCAGGCGTCAAATGAGGCCCAACGGAGCGCTCCTTGCTTCAACTTTACTATACCCTCTTTATTGGCTACATTCGTTACAGCCTTCCTGTACTCTCTAACATGAGTATTTCCTGCTTGCGGAAATTAGAGAGTGTCCAAGCACAGGCGCTCAAGATATGCCTCGGATTACCACGTTGTGCCCCGAACAAAGGCACGATTGAGGAATCTCGTGCGTGCCCAATATCGGTCCACCTCTCACACGAACCACTTCGTGTATATTTACGTGCGCTTACACGGCACCGCTGTCACCAGCTGACGAAGATTTTTGATGAGCGACCGGACAGCAGTTTTGCACGCGCATTGCGCTTCCATCGCTCCGAATTGCCATCAGACTATGCCCTGCCGCATCATTCCTTGCAGCCCTCATGGGTAATTGCTCAGCCTTCAGTCTGCCTGCATGTCCCTGGCATAATCAAGAAGTCTGCGATGCCGGTTAGCGGACTGAAGCAACTCGCACTTGCCTACATCTGGTCAGAATACCACAAATGTGTGCACGTCTACACGGATGGATCTGCGTCTCCAAATGCATCAACAGCAGCTTTCGCAATCCCTGCACAACAGACGACCCGCAGATTCTTTTTGGGACACAAGTCTACTTCAACTGCTGCAGAGCTTGTGGGCCTTCGGGAATCGATTCGCCACATCTGCGGAGAACCGCCACAGGAGTGGTGCATTTTCACCGACTGTAAACCTGCGCTACACATTTTATGATGCTTCCTACGCCACACAGCCTACCAAGCTCTGGCTCTTGATATCATTAGTCTCGTATCATTTGCTCAGCGAAACGGCCACCGTATAGTGTTTCAGTGGATCCCCGGACACTGCGGACTCGATGGAAATGAGACTGCCGACGCTGAAGCAAGGAGCGCCTTCAGCGGTGGCCTGCGTACAGCTGTACCGTTCTCTGTAGTGGACACAACTTGTCCCCTTTCGGAATTGATGAGGAGGGCGACGGCTAGGTACTGGGCCCTGCCAGACACCCGCCACATCCGCCAGAAACGGCTAGATCCGACGATAACCTTTTCAGTTCCTCGCGGAATACCTCGCCCTATTGCATGCGTTATCCGTAGACTATGTTTAAATGTGGCATTCACGCGCAAATACTTGCACTTAATAGGACAAGCGGACTCCCCGGAATGTACCACATGTGGCGTGCTAGAGACTATAGAACATGCTTTAGTGGCGTGTCCAGCGTATGCACTTGAAAGACTCATACTCGCATCTGCTCTGAAGCCTATGGACACATCGCTCCTCTCTGAGGATTTGATCCTCGGCGCTTGGCCAGATAGTTTTAGAACTGTAAAGGCAACGCGAGCGCTCTCACGCTTTTTGAGCGACACAGACCTTGCCTCGCGTTTGTGATGTCAGAAAGTGTGTGTGTGTGTGTTTTTTCATCTGCCTCCTCCCATCATCATCGTCCCCCATCGTGGCCTTCTTTTATCTCCTCTTCCCGTTCCCAAGAGCAGAGTAGCAGGCCAGATATTTATTTTTCAAGCCAACCTCTCTGCCTATCTTATCAATAAACCCTCTCTCTCTCTCTGTGCGATAGCACAGTATTTTGCAGGTGGACACCACCGCCACGTACCTCGAATTAGGGCCATTTATATGTCCGCTGTCCCAGGGAGCCAGTTATGCGCGTCTTCAGAACTGCTTGTTTTAGAAATGGGAACGCTTCATTGGTTCCATAGCAAATTATTATTGGAAAATTGTGGTGATTGTTATTTCTTGAACGTAAACATGAATGGCGTCTAAATTTACCGAATATTTCGCCCAAAGAACCTGAGCACCAGGTTTCGGAAAGCTTGTACTCTTTGTATCACTGGTGGGAACCAGCAGCATCTAAACCTGCACCTTCCGCATGCTAGGCGGACGCTCAACCACTTGGCCGCCGCTGCGGTCATATATATCAAGAATTGTCCTTAAGGACATCCTAGTCAAAATCAAGAGGAAGAAATGGGCTTGGGAAGGGCGTGTAATGCGAAGGAAAGATAACCGCTGGTCCCTAAGTGTAACGAAATGAATTCCAATGGAATGCAAGCGTAGCACAGAGGTCAGCAGAAAGTTAGGTGGGCGGATGAGACTAAGAAGTCTACGGGAATAGGGTTGCAGCACCTAGCAGAGCATAGGGTTAATTGGCAAGATAAGTGAGAGGCCGTTGCCCTGCACAGGGCGTAGCCAGGCTGATGATGATGGTGTTTGATGAAAGTAAAGGATTGTAAAGACGCTTGTACGGATTTTCCAGGGGAGAGGTTCTCTTGAGCCATTCCTTGCGGAGCACTTTGGAACCATAGACTTGAATGTTGTTGGCGGCTATTGGCGCCAATTAGTTTCAAGTGATTGGCTTCTGAAAGCCATTATAACAGTGTTATTTTGGCGCTGCGGATAATCACAATAGCTCAGTCGCTATGGTACCACCGGCGAAAGGACGAGTTGGCTGCGCAGACTACAGTATAGTGAAATACAAGGACGGAGTAGTGTAGAATATTCTGTTCCAACGTAAAGTATGATTTTGATCCTACTTCGGGTTCTGTATCTGTAAAATATTTTATTTGTCCGTCTGATGTTAGTGGCATTTCATTACAGCATGCGAAAATATGTTCCAAAGGTAAATACAACGAATTTGTAAAATAGACGGAGTGTCCGAGGCAAAAGAAAAGGGGTGACTGCTGCTCAGAGTCGTACGACCTACTGAGCGCTAGTTTTCTCTGCGCAGTGTTAGTAACTAGTTACGGCTGACTGGCTGATTTTTTCAATATTGTCTTCCACAAATAGCTGCCAAATTGAAGGCTAGCTGTGAATCACAAAGAAAACTACGTATACTAGCTACCTTGTTGCAGACAACTGAGCCGCTGTTTTTCAAGGTGAGCTTAAACTTTAACATTGTCAATTTACAGTTAAAGCCAATATTTAAATATTTATCTAGTTATTTCTGACTTATTGAGCAGCTTCGTTCAGGGTAAATAATAAAGCACATTAGGCTGCATGAATATCCACTGCATTTAGTTGGTCGCACTCGTCTAAGACTCTCCGCCTTTCGAAAAGCTTGATTACACATAGCTGGATCATCCGGAACATATGCAGCTCGTCAGATCGTGGGTATTATAACATTACGAGCTGAAACAAAAATGGAGCTGCTTTATCGGCCGGAACGCAGGTGACAATGACTGCAATCCTTTTTTAACTGGCTTTTGTTCACGCAGCCTTCATGAGAATTCAAACGATTTCTTTAGATGAAGGCTTAGTTTGTTCACTCACACGTTCAACTAATGTCATGTTCGTGACATGACTGGTTTCAAATTTTCCCCAAAAGCGAACATAAGCTATATGCCGCCTGAACTTCATGATTGCACATTTAACAGTATCGTAATACAATTTCTCCATTGTCTACTCTTTTCAACCCTGGAGCAAAAAGGCTAAACCAGAGGTCGCGGCTCACAGAGCGTACAAGCCCAAACCTCTCGAGCAATGCAGAATTTAAAAACAAGCACACTTTTAAATACGTTGAACCTCGAAGCATTCGTTATACCGATGACATATAGGGCTAAATCAGATACCCTCGTCAAGTCGTAAATTTATTTATTATAGCACGCGAGCTTTGTGGACTAGAAGAGCGAAGCAGCGTATAAATGTAACCGCTCTTTCCATATAATGCATGCCCGTCTGCACATGCTGTCAAGGCATTCTATTTTGTATTTTTTATTTCCCGTTTGCTGCGCTTTTGCAACTTCATGAGGCGTTATTTGGCTTTGCAACAGCTGGGCTGGCGCAAATATACCCGCTGTGTCACAGATGCTCAGTCCTGTCGCCATCTCCAGCTTACGCACAAGGCTATGGTACGTTGCAGCTTGCAGCGGCCGCTCTTAGTACGACCTGTCTATGATACAGGCAGTACGAGTGCCACTGTCATATCAGCAAGCTATAAAATACGTAGCCTGAGCGAAAAGACAATGTTGAATTAAAAGCTGCGCTCCCGACAAAAATATCCATGAGGCACCTGACACAAAAATTCGCTCCCTTTCTATTTATTCGGTGCCACTGCATTATTCCTTCTTTTTTTTTTCCGAGCGACTTGTATCCTTTCTGTTTTTTCTCCCTTTGTATTCATTGCAGCCTCTTTTTCCTCAACATCAGGGTCATAGGAGGTCTATTTTCTCTGGCTTCGTCGGAGCAAATCACGCCACACGCTCCGTTTTCACATCAAAAGTTTTGAGAATGCCCAGAAATATTGGACGTGGGCTCTTTGCTCCATCTTTTGGTCGATTCCTCAGGGCGGCATTGAATTTCAATAGGTGGCCCTTGTTAACATTGTTTTCGTTGAAACCTTTATTGCACTCGCTCAAAACAAACATAATAAAGCTTATCGATTCAGATGGCATATTGACAAAAACCGTGCTTTCATTTAAGAGTAAAGGAAAAATTTATTACATTCTTTCATGCGATGAAGAACCCTTGGCGTTCCAGTTCTGGTGAATAATTTTAAGTGCTATCTAAACCTCTCGGATACATAGTACTTCGCATTCCGAGGGAAGCTCGAAGGAGTGTGATATATCATTCTACAGAAATCCACACGATAATCATTTGAATATGTTGCCACGTTGGCACACAGCAGCGCAGTTTAAGAGAAAGGTGTAACCATAACGAACATATGCCTTGAAACGCTATAGGTGAAGTTTATAATAGTTTGCGGTCGCTGTAAACTAAAGAAAAGCCACCGAAACAAATTACATTCCATTCCAACGCAACCCAACTTACTCAGGTAAAGAGGCAAGAACGGGGCGTAGTTGATTGTCTCAAGAGAGGAAAATATCCCAGAAGGAATGATTACATAACAAAGCGCGTACTGCAAAAAGTTCATAGGAGGGAAAAGATTTGAAAACTTTCATGTGACACTGACAGAAAAAGTTACAACATGAACTTTAATATCTAGAAACAACAGGACAAAAGCGCACCCTCCTTTTGTGGTAACCACGATACCGTCAGCCCCTGAAGTTCCCTATCAAAAAGATCAACAGATTCAATGAAAGAATATTTTTATGGCAACCTTAATCACGTTAGTTTCCAGAACTTCAATTCTAGTTTACGCCATTCCGCCAGCTTGGCTGGCGGTATCAATAACCTTCCTCATAAAAACGTCAAGATATAAACGCTGGGGTTTGCCTGAAGTTTCCTAAAATAGCAGCTATAAAATATACCTTACCTAACAATCTCTTAGGCAGGAAAGGAGGAAACTGTTAAAAAAAAGTAATTTATGCTGATTTAAAGACAATCCAGTCCATTCAATATGAATAAGTAAAAATCTAGACAGTACTGAGAAAAGTTTGATGGCAAAAATAAAAGGTTTCAAAAAAAGTATGCATTACTAGTCAGCGTTTTCTTTCCTCACAGGCGAGGAGCTTCTTCGTAGTGCACGGACTAACGGGTACGGCAATGAACTCCAAATGTGGGTTTCACCGCTTTACATGCAAAAACAAGTTTTTTTTCGCTTGTTTTCAGTGTCATCGCATGAGTGCTTTCTTGTCAGGAGTAACCTGAGTAACGGCAGCACTCGAGCTGATGATGTCCTACAACCCTGGCCATGCACAGCATTGCTGAAGCGCGGATGGCATGCCAAGACCAAAACTGGTCATGTGACACGGCGGAACAATGACGAAGAGGTAGTCAGAACCCTTCAATCGACGCATTCAAGCCAGCGGGTATGCAACAAGCGGGTATGCAACAAGACTCATTTCTTTTCTTTGCTTTTTAGAAAGCAGAGAACATATGCAAAACGCAGCTATCATAGCACGTGTAGGAAGCGAATACGTCTGCGCTTTTAGGCAACAGGTGCTTTATACAAGCAATGAACAATAGCATTTTGAAGAATCTCGAACATCCCTCATGCAGGAAGCAAAAAGAAAGGTTACGGGCGACCGAAATGCAAGTTTGTGACCGCATGCTTGCACGAGAGATGTAATCCGCCGTTTAAGAAAAACATTCCTGAGAAATAAACCTCCTCATATATTTGCTTTAATTTAATAATAACTGCTTCATATTTCTAACCAGTTTTATCTGCAGGTAGTTTCGAGGAGAAGTTTCAAAGCAATGGAGAAAATTCAGAAGGCGTTCTGGTACAGGCAGCTGCGCGTGGAAGTAACATGGGTAATCCTCCTTATCAATTTACTTCAGACAGTGCACAGCGCATACAGGCAGGTGTATGTGAAAGCATTAAAGGTACTGCTCCAGATAAATTGGATGATGAGTTTATAAAGCAGGAGGCCAAGCGTGTTAGGCTTTAAAGATATGTAGAAAGGCAACAGACTGATGGGTAGTAGGGAGCTCAGACATACCCCTCCAACGTTAGGTGGCCTGAGCAAATATCATCGGCGGGCTGTGTGAAACATCCGGCTGCTGATAAGGTAGGTTTTTATGTGAGCACCCACCACTCTAGTGGTCGTCACGCTGTCTACGACTGTCGGGCAGCTTTGTGGCACAGGCAGGGGCATTTTGGTTTACATTCTTTTTCTGGCTGCCCCACCATACATTTTGTCGGGCAGCTTTCTTCCTATTTTTCGCCCTTTCTATTAAATGTCAGGAAGCTTTTGTCTAGCTTGTGGTTTGCAGTAACACACGAATACCCAGAGCAGTCACTGCTCTATTACTATCGTAAGGAGAGTTACGCTGTGTTTTAAGGCACATAACCCACTAGGCTATCATGCGCAAAGAACATGATTAAATTTCCAGTTATGCCTAATAGACCCGATGTTTCTAAATTAACACGTTTAGGACATCTCCTTCCTTTAAACAATCGAAAACAATTTATTTATTTCGTTACCGTCCATTGAGGGTCCCATGGCAGTCGTTCTACACTGAAACCCTCGCCTGTATAGCGTACATGTTGTAGCAATTTTTGAGGCAATAAAATTTCATTTCGTTTAAACATGGCCAGTCAAAAAGTCGGCTCTTACCTTAGAGGAGCACTCGGTGAAAGGGGATTTCGTTCGTTAAGAAATACACAGAAATATTCATTTTTAATGTGTCTTTATTTGTGCATGAGATTAACATATGTTTAATGAAAACTTAATCTACACACAATTTAAACACAAGCTTTTCTTGTTTTTAGCAAGCAATCATATTAGGTGTATGTGTCCGATGCGAAGATGGCATAAAATTACTTTGTTAAATTTTTGTTGGATGTTACATGACTTCAATTCGCCTAGAAAAATTATCAACCCGCAATGGCCACCATTGGCAACCATTGAGCCCTGGTATGGTCCAAATTCACAAACGAGAAAACCGTGGTGCTCCTAGGTCTCTACGCATTTAATATTATTTAAGATGCGGGTATGAGCTTAGAATAGACATTTCACGAAAGAGAAGAAGGCATGTTTAGTAAGATATAAATTCACACATTCGCTATACTTCGGCTATTTAAGTCATGAATACAGTGCTGCAACTTCTTTCTTTCACCGCACACTCAGTCATAATGCCACAACAATGACGCCGATAGCAACAAGGATCCCAGGTGAACCGACCTAGTAAATATTAACTACAATCTTCTCTTACTAAGGCGCGAGCGAAATATTTTTGTTGTGTTGTCAATTGGCTCTACCGGGGAGGAAACGGTTAAAGGCCCAACACTCAGCTTCCGCTCAACCACCACGTTCTCCTTTACCCCGCACAGAGCTCAGCCACACACGGCTAATTGTGGGTTCGCGGATCCGTATACAACAGTCATGAGCCGATGAGTTTTGCTGGATTGTCGGCTTGTTAATTAATTCATATCATTAAGTTTTTGAGGGGTTAGCTAAGGCG
This sequence comes from Amblyomma americanum, assembly GCA_030143305.2. Classification (NCBI taxonomy): domain Eukaryota; kingdom Metazoa; phylum Arthropoda; class Arachnida; order Ixodida; family Ixodidae; genus Amblyomma; species Amblyomma americanum. The sequence continues at coordinate 165,323 of JARKHS020025232.1, forward strand.
CTGGATCCAAAGAGCAATTTTTAGCGGATGAAAATTTAAGTTTTCGGAAATGTGCAGATTTTCATGGCGCTCGCATTATGCCGGCGCCGCCATGCGGTGGAACGGCATGACTTGGCTCGTAACGGAGCTAGGAAGACGACGCTTCCGATCGGCTGCGTGCTGCTGGTTTCCTTGGCCGTTCGATTAAAGACCCCTTTCTTGAGTCGCGCTACGTTTTTCGGGGCATTTTGGTGGAGGTGCTGGGTACGGTCCCACGCATACTCACCCTGAAGACAATTTTGACGCTGATCCCCGACGCTTGGAAACAACACCCGTCCACAAGGCATCCGCCGCCTGCGGGGCAGGGAACCTGAGTTTCAGCCACTGACGGCGTCTGTGCGTGCCATCACGACCACTACTGGCAGTCAGACAGGCTAGCCTTCCGGCACTATCCCGCCGGTTGTACTTAATTCTTACACCTCGATAGCCGGCATCCTCCAACGGCGATAGGCTCGGAGATGTCGAGGACTGGTTGGCCAGCTTTCACCATATGGCCACTTTTAACCAGTGGGACGACGAGGGAATGGTACGAAACGTGTATTTCGCGTTCCAAGACTCACTGAAGACATGGTTCGAGAATCATGCGGCTCCTTTTACCAAATGGGAAGAGTTCCGCTATGAGTAATCACTACCTTCGGCCGAAACGAACCAAATGAAAAGCCAAAATCACCCTTCGCTCCAGGTCACAGCAGTCGGTCGAAAGCGTCGCCATATTTATAGGAGGTATGACGCGCCGGTTATAGAGTAAGAAAAATCCCCGATTTTTATGGCCAAGGATGCAGCGGATATCTGTATGTGAATACATTGTTTTCTAGAGTGCACAAAATAGTCTTGAGCGCGCCTTCATGTTACATGTATTGTTTTGCGTGAAGACCAGTTGTGTGTTGTGCGTAACACCATCCCTCCTCCGCAGAAGAACTTTAGATTCCTGTACGCATTTTCTGTCCTGTCTCGTTCACGTAATGACCTCTTTATGTTCTTGTATTTACAAGCAACAGAAATGGCGACTCAGCACTGATTGCATTATTTACGCGTGACAGCCAAAACGTGACCCAGACTCTCGGTATTTGCAGTGATCCCCCTCATGCCGCCTGCCTTAAAAATCCTCCAATGAAATCTTATCTCGCGGGCTATCCTATGCACACTGATTCCACTCAAGCTGTACGCGTGGTTGATGCAGGTTGCATTCTAGCACAAATAAGAAATGTTCTACTAGAGGATGCTACCTGAGTCTGTCACCAAACATAGTACCCAAAGTCACAACTAAGGTGAATTCCTGTTCACTCTGGGACTCCATGCAATGAGGTGATGAATAGTCTTAACCGCCAAACTCAACACCATGCTACTCGATACCCTTACCTTTTCCACCAACGTGCTTTTTCTCCAGGAAGAAAGCTTTTATTAGCCTTAACGTAGAAGCTGGGGGAAAGATTTATATAGTGTTAGTTTTTACACTTCCGTAATGATCAGCCATTTATTCAGTAAGTCGATGTTGCGTACTGGGCAATATTTCCATTTTTCCTGGTATACATATAACAAGTAGTGGACAGTAGCCTACGCGTACTCTCCGCAGCATTTTCATGTTAGAATTCAAAGCATCATGATTTCGCATAATATCAAATACCCCCTCAATCTTATGAAAACATAAATGCTAAAACCACCGCTCAGACAGAGGCATAGCGCCAACAGAGTAATGTATTCGTCTCTATTGTGGTTGGACCCGACAAAATACTCTTTCCTGGCGCAGCAGCCGCACTGCCTCGGTTCCGTAGTTCTTTCAAAACAATAGCTTGTGGAATATTCTAGTTTATCACCCGCAGGTTCTGTGGTGTTGATTCCATAGCATGACAGCTGCAGGCGACATAGCATTTGGTTTCAAAATAAAATCCCCATTTAGAGCTAGCGCGAGGATTGATAATGCTGAAGTGCAAATACCAGTGCCAGCAGCTCGTAAAGTTCACGCAGAAAACGTTGATTAGTGTTCTCCTGTGAAGGCAGCTTGGCAAGTGTAGAAGCAGAAGCTCAAAATCTACACAAAGAAGGATACGCTTTTGACCCCTGTGGTTGTGTAAAATAATTTCATGCTGATTTTTGTGGTCTTCAGAGGGTGAAATTTGTGAAAGTGGCAAAAATATTATCTCTTCTTCGGGTAGGAAGAGCATAAGCCGCTTCTAGCTCCGTCATGTGTTCATTTGACATCGCTCTCCGGGATTGCAGGATCACATCGGCCCGTATTTCGAGTTTCGTTGTTTTTGGCCACTAACGGAAGAAAAGGTTGCAGCGGCTCGGATGCGGGGATAAGTCTTGATGAAACAGGGCGGTAACGTCACAGGCATGACGCAAGTTCCGATAACGTATGCCCAAAGACTTCAATGAGACAAACAGAACACGTGGCGTCAGGCTGTGAAACGGAGGTTTTCGCTTCGGAGGGAACTCGTTGGTGTTTGTGCATTTTCGGCCCATTAAGACGGCATTAACTGGGTATAACCCCCCGCTTCGTCGTGCTTTGCGTATTGCAAACCGAATGAACAATGAATTTCACCACTTTTTTTTTTCCTTGAATGATTGGAAATGTCCTAGGTCGAACGAGAAACACCTCATTATTGCGGGAAGTGATATCTTTCAAGCTGTGCCATTATCTGTAGAGTTATGGGACGCTGATACGCCAAGAAAAAATTAGAAAAGAATGAAATCAACTTGCAAATTACACGTCTGTGTATCAGGAATAGTTGCCGACAGTCGCTCATGGCTGGAATTAGCCTATTTATGAAAAATAAGCAAATGCAAGGCAGAAAGCAAGTATCTAGTGAAATGCCCCAATGACCACATAAAGCAGTGTGGTGACGATTCGGAAATTATTCTACAGGGAGAAGTATATCGCCGCATCACGGATCTGGATGAATACTCATATTGTCACGGGAAAATAAAGCTAGAACTCTATGAGCAGCGCAATCTAGTGATTGTAAACAAACTAAATGTGCGGGACAAATCACTTGAGAACTCCGTAACAGGCAGGCGACCACTGACTGCAGCCGAATTTCGCAGGAAATCTAGACCAAGTTCTCAAAAACGTAAACAGACGAAGAGGAACACTAGATATTCGGATGGGACCATAAAGGTATTAGTCTGCAGACTGAAGACCCGATCAAAAGAGAAATGCAGCAAACACAAAAACATAACACAAAGTTGAACGACGAAAAAACAGCCCTAATAGCAACAGGTGTAAAGGAAGCAACAGAGATGAGCCCCGTGGAGAAATGGGATTATGATCGGGTACAACGAATCATCAGTACATAATGGAACATGTAAGCGTTGAATACCGCTGAAACACAAAATTAAAACTACGAAGGTGGTAAAAATATGAACTTAAGTGGCCATCTAACAACCAAGGGAGGCTTGAATAGAACACATAGATGCGACAAAGGCGCAGCTTTCTTATGAAAAAACCGACCATAAATTGGAATTTCATCAAGTAATGGTACTGGTTTTCGGCGCTTAGCACCCCAGAGCAACACATACTATGAGGAACGCCGTAGTAAAGGACCCTAGAAATTTTGACCATCTAGGGTTTTTTTAACCTGCATTGACATTGCTCTCTTTATGGGCCTGTAGAATTTTAACTCAATCGAAATTCAACCGCCGCAGCCGGCCTTGAACCCGCGTCTTTCGGGTTAGCTGCCGAGCACCATAACTACTGAGCCATTCCGGCGGCTGACTAAAACTGCTGGAAGTACAGATCTCTGTCGACTGTAAAATAAAGCAGCCCACTAATCTCTGGATGGCTGAAGTTCGCAGTGCAACTCAAGAGAGGCGGCGAAAAATCTGGAACCATACAACCAGTGTGGGTAAATATAATCAAAGATAACAGAGGTGACTCATAATGGCGAGGGCAGTTGTTTAGAGGAAGGCGACGCTGCGAAATTCATTACATCATTTATAGCTGAGTGATATCGGAGCTACAACACGGTAGTCTTCCCGAATTGCGAAGCAGCACAGGACAGCATAACGAAAAGGAGCTTAGACATGACAAATCTAAACTGTGAAAAGACGGAGACAAACATTCCTAAATGCGCAACTTCAGTGGTAGAAGAAATTCAATTCAAGAATGTTAATGCATTTGTGCCAAGCAGCAAGGAAACTTTATTAAAAGCACTGGGAAAGGTCATAAAAAGTAAGCAAATTCCTCACAGCTGACGACCGAGCCGAACAAACTTAACTTACAAAGGGAAATGAGATGGGATGAGCATTAAATATTTCAGACTTATTACGAGGACATGCAAACAAGCAGGCAATGCAGGGGGCTAAATTTAAAATGCAGACGTAGATACAAAAAAAACCAGATACTCGAAGAAGTTCAGAACATTTTCAGAAGCGATAAGCATTGAGAAGATAGCCTGTTCGTGCTTCTCCAATGCATAGAAATAGCTAAGGCGGCAAACAAACCCCTCCATTTAGGCTTCCTGGGCATAAGGCGCGTACGACAACGTAAATAGGTAATTCCTATGTGACATACTAAAATGTGACGATATCGGTTATGAGACAATCGATTTCCCGAACGAAATATGTAGAGAAAATTTTGTTTACAGTGCATGTGAAAGACCAAGAAATATGACAACTTTCGAAAGAATTAAAACGATTAAGGCTGCGTTGTCTTCTATCGCCGCTGAGGTTCATGGTTTATAAGATAAATACCAAAATAAGGTAGCAGGACAGTAATCTAGGTTGTAATCAATATTACAAATTAGGCGTGCTGCAGCGGTTTTTGGGTTGCATGTTTCGGACGACGTTCTACAGTTAGCTGATAGCCAGAAAGGTTAATTCCTGTTCAGATGAATGGAACGCGCTAGGCTTCTCGTTTAGCACAATTGAGTCACGCGCGATGAATTTTAATTATTGCAGGGATCTCATGCTTAGAATAAAAGGTTATTAGCTAGCCATACAAGACGAAAGCAAATATCTCGGCTATGGGTCAACGAACGACAGTTCATAGAAAAGCACGAACTGACTGTTACAGCAAAAGGGCGAGGTGATTCCGCGGTAATGAAGCATAGGCAATTCTGTGGTACAAGTATGAAGTACAGAGGCTTATTTGAAAATCAATATTAGTGGCAGGTCTCATTTCAGAGAATGCGGTTTTGTGCCTAAGGGATGAAGTTTAATCAGGAGTAGAAATATATGAGAGAGCTCTTAGAAGATTGGCCCTACCCGTCCAAAGAAAACCACAAACTGAGAAGTAGACGGGGACATGGGCTCGCCATCGTTCGAAGCACGAAAAGCTCAGTGCAAATTATTATATGACGAACCCGAGAGGAAAACGGACGATAACAGGTGGACACCAAATGTATTCACATAATTATAGAAAAAGGGCTCAGAGTGGTGAAAACGGAGTAGGAAACTAATCAGAAAGTATGCAGGAAACATTGAAGGAATAATTGGAAATTCTACATGACGATTGAAAAGAGCAAAAGGTAAGAACTGAGTTACTTCTATGGAAAAGAACCAGACAGTAGATGTGTATAGAAATTGGAAAAAACTAGATCAGGAAAGAGTATTTTTACAATCTCAAGATTCTGTTCCCTCTACTTTTAAGCTATGATATGGTGTCTTAGAACTCCAAGCGACAAAAATAAATTCAACCAAGGTGAGAAAGGGGCAGTGTGTGGAAACTGCTTATATACAATAAAAATCTTAGAATTTGGCGGTATCCCTCCAGCTGTCGATCCGGACAAAGTCAATCTCCCGGAGGCACTGTGTATTAGCGCGTACATGCGACCCATTTCGACCCGGTCTGGCGTTCTCAAGACAGCAGATTCGCATACCGTGCACTTCCCCGCAACCATGAGGGTCTGCGAAGAGTTTTGCGAGGCGCCCTTTCGTTTTCAGGCTGTCATGTCGAGAGGCTCGTTTCCAGTCTTGCGTGTCGTCATCTGGCGCCTCCCCCACTAGCCAGCAAACTGTTTGTCCTGTCAATTAGCGAAAGGGGAACGGCAACCTTTAAGAAATGGTATGCAGGGGCGGCAGCGACATGCCACACGCCGGAATGGAGAGAGCATTACGGGAAGCGGGCAAGGAATCTTGCGTGGAGAGGGTGTCGCGAATGTTTTCTTGCCATGTTTCGTTTACTTTTTAGACAAATACTAGGTTCGAGGTTGTGGCCAACCTCCAGGAAGATTAAAACTGCATTACTTGAGCGAAGTCTAGGGTGGGCCTCGGAACTAGACCTCCTTAACTTTTTTATTTGCGGAACCCTTAATATTTTGAGCGAAAGCATTGGACATCAGTCTAGTTAGAGTCTCCGTCCTTAGCAAGTAACTTTCAGAGCCCCTAAGTTTTAACTAATGGGTTTATTTCGATTAGTAAGGTATGGCAGAGTTGTATTAGTGAGTTTGATTTTCATTTTGGTAACAATTATTGTATTTGTATGTGTGACTTCGTTTCTGCAACTTGCAGTTATCACTCCTGTGAATTATGTAAATATGGGTTTCAACATCTGCATCATCAATCGCCTCCTCCTTCATCATCACCGAAAAACGAAATTTAGAGAAGCACGAGCCCCTCCTAAGGAAGGGAAAGAATCATCGTTAAATTTGCTCTCATTACAATGCTCAATAAGTTACGTAAAACACGAGACGTTTAATGGAATATGGTTAGCACAATGGGCCGTTTTCGTAACGGTGCATATAATCGTCTTCGCAATGACGAAAGGAGCGAGAAAAACATTTCGCTTATAAACTACACGGTCTGCATGTCTTTAAAGATGTTCCATCGAATATTTGTCACAAAACATTAGGCGCCGATAGCGAGCGAAATCCGCCACCGCTGAAATTTTGCCTCGTTCACTATTCCCGGCAACCGCCTCGCCGCTCTTGGCGTACAGTGGTATGGCTAGAAAAGTGTATAGAGCGACGCTGCCGACGTACCATGTGCGTATGCAAGCTTACGTACGCTAAACGCAAGCTTTTTGCTGGACTTAACGCCATATCTCACAATCTCCCTTTTAGTTCAGCGCGTGCAAACCAGACTCAACGATAAGCGCCGACCATTGTGGCGCCATCTGGTTGTTAGGATGGCGAACAATTTTTCAACAAACCGACGCACCTCTTAAGCCTTACAGCGGCAGAATAGTCACTCCAAATGAAAAATAGAAGCAAATTTATTACTCATACGTTTTGGTTATAGGCGACATGAGACTAAGCGAAAGGCTGGTGCCACATTTATCTCCATTGCATGCACTGAAAAGGCAGTACAAATAACGAAGACGAGATAAGTCTCAGGTGAGGGGTTTTGCTTTGAAGGGTGCCGCCATGTTCTTTAGTGACTAACGTTGAAACAGTGGAGCGAATTCTGTCGTTCGTTCTGCAGTTACTCCTTTACAGGCCAAGGACAAGTATTTGGTCTGTGAAGTCTGCACACGGCACGCACAAGGTCGCAGTCGCTCATTTCGCGCTGCTCACGAGGACTAACGGGCTCATTGCTCCCACAGGACTAATTATGGCTAAGAGTGTTGAACGCGATTCATGGAAAATAGCACACAATTATGTAATGTTTCTTGTGAAATAATTTACGAAATACAGTCCATTTCTCTTTTAACCGCAGTGTTACCATTACAGCCTATATAAGCATGGCGCAGCAAAAATTTTAGGTGTCGGTTTCTTTACTAAAACCTTCGCATGCGTGGTAGTAATGCCGACTATCAGAAAAACAGATCAAGCATACTGTTTGAAAGCTGGTTAACCGTTTTATGTTAAGTTCCATATTGTTTTCGAGTCAGTTGGTAATGAGCGTATTGCTTTACAGAATTTAGAGGAGGTTGTCGCTCTCTACGCTGTAGCCCACCAATTTATGACCACCACTCGCATCATTAGAAAGCACGATGCCTGTGCAGCGGTCGACGTCACACGCGTAAGAAAATGTCACCTACCCTTCTCTGTCCCGCCCGGCAGCGGCCACAACAACTACAAAGCAATGCAGCCTGTAATAGTTACGCATGAGGCTCGCCGCCAAGCGATGTTTATAGAAGGGCACGACTAAGCGTTCAAGAAAGCCTCGTAAATTTTGAAAGACATACGAAATAGCTTTCGAGCTTCTGCGCGGAAAATGGAAAGGCTAGGAGTCCCGTGCTGCCGGCAGTCAGGGGGCGATTCGCTGTCCAAATATATAGGGTGTTATTGGGAAGATTTTAAGTAGCTTTAAAAAAAAGGATTTTTGAGGTAAAATTATGACTTTTGCGGCATGGTATCGCCAGGCGTGGCGGACACCAGGAAAAGGGTTAATCATATTAACTAGCAAGGTGGTTTAGTAATATTCAAAAATTAACTTTTTAACTATTAGCATTATGCGCCTGGTTCTTATTAGGGATATAGTAACCGGTCGTTAGTAACCGTCATATCTGTTTTCAGAATTTCGCAAACTCGATAACGCCCGCCGCTGTGGCTGGCAACGTCGTGCGAAAATACGTGCACATTCGAAAGCATGCGCGCAACACAACCCGCCCAGAGCACGTAGCCATTCGAAATAGACAAGTTTTGTCGAGTCACAGTGGCAGGAGTAATCGCGTTTTCAAAATTATGAAAGCTGGTATGGCGTCTAATCACGACCGGCTACACATCTCTATTTCCAACCAGGCACCAAACTCTAACAGTTAAAAAGTGCATGAATAATTATTAGTTAAAGCTTACTTATGAATATGATTCCGAAAGATATATTCTTACCTCTAAAGTTCTATTTTTGAAAATTACTTTGTCTTCGCTATAACACCCATACATCCCTTAACCTAAGACTGTCTACTGTCTCTAAAATAAACGGAGCTTACATTTCCAAATGCCTGCACATTGAACCGCAGCAGCCTCTGCTTGCACAGCAGATTACGCTGCTAAAAGTTCTCTCTATCGATTACATTGACACGCCATTTTGTGTTGGATGAGAAATATATGTAGCTTTCTTACTTATGTGTCAGCCCATTTTATCTGCTTTAGTTTCTTTGCATCCGTGCACAGTCCAGAGTTTCTACACAAACCCACATTCTCATTCGATCTGATCCTGTAGGAGCGTCATATCAACCCTTCGTCTTTCTCCATGCGTCTGTTTTCACAAGAATATTGATTGGGATTGAATTCTTTCGTAATGTGTGCTTACTTTCCATTCGTCTCAATTCTGTGATTTTTGTTTTGTCATGATAAATATGACAAGCAGATTATCATTCCTAAGCACGAAATATTGTTCAAAAGCACAATTTATTGCAGGTGGCCACCACCGCCACGCACCTGAAAGGGCGACTGAGGCGTCCATTGACAGGAAGGAAGGAAGGAAGGCCTCAAACGTTGCTGGCACATACCCACTACGGGGGAGTGGCCAAGACACAGGCGGTTAATTACTGGATACAGGAAATTTTTGACGGGAAAAGCAGTGGAAATAGTATGTAGTCTGATTGATTGGAAGAGGGAAGGAAAGCGATTCAGTTAACTTGGAGATCGAAGACGGGACAATTGCTTAATGTGCATAATAGTACACAATGCCTGTAATGTTGCAATGTCTTACTGAGTGAGATCGGGGAAAAAAAAAATTAGAATGGGAGTCGCTGCGTTTCTTGAAGAAAATTTTGCACAGCAGAGCGCACACTCCTGTCGCTTCGTCCAAGCAAAGAAGCGCCAATGGAAGGGTGCCAGTTATGCACGTCTTCAACTTTTTCATCGTCCATGCCAATTTACCAGGTGTACGCCGGTGGCCTATGCTCCAGTGCTGCGTGCGAAAGCAGAGATCTGCAAGAAGCAGCTATCATAGCAAGTGTGGGAAGCGAGTGCGTCTGCGCTGTTAGGCAACAGGCGCTTTACACAAGCAATGAACAATGGCATTTCCAAGAATATCGAACATACCTCATGCACAAGACAGAATGAAAACTCACCGCTTACAGGCGGTCAAAACGCAAGTTTTTGGCCGCATGCTTCATCGAGAGTTGTAATTCGCGGTGCAAGAAAAACATTTCTGAGAAATAAAAGTTCAAAGGCTAACATCTGTTCAGCAAAAGTAGGCTTACAATATATTTTAATATCGTTTGAGCAATATCATTGGCGTGTTGTCCCGCAGAAGCATCTAAATATAATTGTATTGCGAGAGAATTAGCGCAATAAATAGGATTAACGAAAAGCTATGAAAATTACACTGCATTGCAGAACAAGTATTTTCGTACTTGAGTATCGAGAGTGGGAAAACTTTTGATAGCTCTTGCGAATTTCTGTCTTCACAGCACTCGTTTATTCCAATTTTTTAAAATTTCCTGCTAGTTTTTTTACTGAGATTTTGCTGCGGAATCAGGAATGCTGTGAGGTGGCTAGCGCTTCGTAATAGATATCTTGATCTTTGCTTTAAAGCGCCACCCGTAGATAATACTGAACTGTTGCTGAAGAAAATTTCAGATCTCAGTTTTAATAGCCCTGTAATATCGATATATCGTACTATGTGCCTTCTGCCAAATTACAGGCAACGTTACCTGACTGACCTGCGCACTTATCATCGGCGTGGTGTGTGAAACATTCGGCTTCTTATAGGGTAAGGTAAAACTGATTGTCGCAAAGAATGTAATCTCAAATTTGCAATATCGTTGTACACGAGATACCGCGACCCCCGTTAGGATTTTCATCCTTACGGAAGCTGTAGGGTACATTCCAGTGGAGTGTAAGAAAACAAAAACCCTTCATGCTAACTTTCAAGAGTACGTTTAAGGAAGCACTACGCGCTAATTTTTTTATTTATTATTCCTCAAATGCCTTTAAATAGAGGTTTTACAAGAGGGGTGGGCATCTTCTGTGAATGATGACATGTTCAATGGCAGTCCTGCAATTGGCAGCATTGGAGTGGCCACGGCTTCTTCGGGCAGAGCATACCAGTCGTTCGCTTTTATGTATAAAAAAAGGCTGTCTCAACCACAGGGCTCTGCATAACGTCGAAATAAATTTTAGGGTATTAATACATTTATTTTACTGCTTCATATTTATAAGCAGTTTTATCTGCGAGTAGTTCCGAGGAGAAATTTTAAGGGCATGGAGAAAATTAAGAAGGCATTCTGGTGCAGGCAGCTGCGCGTGAAAGTAACATAGGTACAGCTCACCGATCAATTTACTTCAGACGGTGCACAGCGTATACAGGCAGGCGTATGTGAAAACATGAAAGGTACTGCTCCAGTTAAATTTGATGTTGATTTTAAAAAGCAGGAGACCTAGAGTGTTAGGCTTTAAACATATGTAGAAAGGCAACAGATTGATCGGTACTAGGGAGTTCAGACATACCTCTCCAACGTTAGGTGTCCTGAGCACATATCATCGGCGGGAAGTGTGAAACATTCGTTTGCTTATAAGCTAGGTTTCTATGTGTCCACGCATCACTCTAGCGGTCATCACGTAGTCTACGACTGTCTTTTTGAGCTCGCAGCAGAGGCTCTTTTTTTTTCTTTTTTTTTATGCCTCACCATAATTTATGTCTTTTTGAGCTTATTGAGCTTATTGGTTTACATTCTTTTTATGGCAGCTCCACCATACTATATGTCTTTTCAGCCTGCAGGCAGGTGCATATTGGTTTACATTTTTTTTCTGGCTGCCCCACCATACTTTTTGTCTTTATCAGCCTGGGGGGGGGGAAATCCGACTGTGCGGCCCTGCTCGTGGCCCCCCCTGCTTACCGGATACGGGCCGGTGTAGTTTCGGCTACTAGGCTTTGTTCCGGTGCAACACCAGCGGTGGGGATGGGCTGGCGCGGGCCCGTCCTCTGGGGATGCAAAAACCCCATGGGAGTGGCAGCGACTCCCAAGCGACTGAGTGGGCCAGTCGCGCACGTGAGGTCTCGATGCCTGTGCGTAGTCAGGCCTGGTTTCATAATCAGGTTGGACTCACGAATTGGGCTCAAAAAGTGCTCGAAAATCAAAAGGCCTCTGCACGCGGGGGCGTGCGTGGCTACCGGCTGGCGCGTCGGTTTCTGGCCAACGGAGAGGCCAGGTCCGCGCGGGGGTTTCCAGCAGAAGGGCTCCTTGGGAGCGATGTCCTCGGGGACGCAGCCAGGGATAGGCTGACCGCGGGGCCGTGAGGCTAGAGCGCGGGACCGCGAGGTAAGGGGGACCTTAGTACGACCGATGCGAGAACCGTCGACGCTGTGGAGTAGC